>JANZXP010091592.1:0-22799 GCA_027576715.1 Erythroxylum flavicans
AACACACTTATCAAAATAGTTCATTTATTTCTAATATTATTATTATTTGATTGTCACCAAAATTAATAATTGTGAAGCCCTCTTGACTTAACACTTCTCTCGCAAGTCCTTATCTTCTCCATTTCATTTTGTTTTTTTATTTTTTATTTTTCAGCCTCTCTCTCAAATTGTCATCTTCTCCGTAGAGTAGAGGAGAATTGGATCCCTTTGGATCTGGCCGCACTGGTCACTGTAAAATAGCAGATAATGTCAACCGCTGCAACAGGGGGCGGTGTTTCTGGCGCAGGACTTGCTGGTAGGGCCTTAGTGGTGCTCATTGCGCAACTTCGCAAGCCTTTGGTCTTGCAGGACAGACCCCAAACTTAGATTGTAGGATGTTTTAATTTAAAATTCCTGTATATATTTTTTCTGGGTCTTTAATAATAAAATTAGGATGTAACACCAAGGATCACCAGCCACCGAGGTACGTCACTAAACCTTCTTTTTAAATTCCCACATTTACTTTTCTGTTGCACCTTAGTGGATAAGGCACACCTTCGATGATGCATGTGTATTCTTTACCCTGAAATAAGATACATAGGTATGATTAGTAAGTGGGAAATTTGCATGCTTAAGTAGATGTTAGGGGTAGAATAGCAAACTAAGTAAAATAAACTAAAGTGAAGAACTAGAATGTTTACATTAAAAAATTTTAAAAAATAAAAGACCAATAAAGTTAAAATGAAAGCTAGGGTACCAAAAATAAAACAAAAATTAAAAGAAAAAATAGTAATAATAATAATAATGGATTGCCTCCTAATCGCACCTTTTTTTAGTGTCTTTGGCTAGACGTTTGTTCCCTTAGTTGCTCTGGTAAATAGGATCGGTCAGTTGAACTTCCTCTGCTGTTGGGGTAGGGACCATATCATCTAAGAAAGGTTTAAGTCTGTGACCGTTAACCTTAAAAATAGATCCAGAATCCATACCTTGAATTTCAATGCGTCCATTTGGGAAAAAACTTTCTCACCACAAACAACCCAATCCAATGAGAGCGAAGTTTACCTGGCATGAGCTTTAGCCTAGACTGGAAAAGTAAGACCTTCTGTCCTTCTGTGAATGATTTTGGTTAGAGTAATCTGTCATGAATGAACTTGGTCCTTTCTTTATAAATCTTGGCATTGTCATAGGCATCCAACCTGATTTCCTCTAACTCTTGGAGTTGGACTTTCCGTTCCACCCTAGCCTCCTTAAAGTTCAAGTTGCATTGCTGCACTGCTTAAAATGCTCTATGCTCAATTTCAACTGGTAAATGACAGAGTTTCCCAAATACCAACCGGCATGGGGACATCCCTATCGATGTCTTGTATATTGTCCGGTATGCACATAAGGCATCATCTATCCTCATGCGCCAGTCTTTGTGACCAGGGTAAACAGTCTTCTCCAAAATCCTTTTTACTTCTCTGTTGGAGACCTCAGCTTGACAGTTTGTTTATGGATGGTAGGCAGTTACTATCTTGTGGTGGACATTGTATTTGTGAATTAGGGCTTCAACTGTTCGATTGCAGAAATGTGTTCCCTAATCACTGATAATGCTCTTGGAGTTCCAAACCTGCTGAAAATATTAGATTTCAAAAGACCTACAACTTTAGAATTATTAGTCCTAGTGGCTTTTGCTTCTACCCACTTCGAAACATAATCCACAGTAAGTAAAATGTAAAGATTCCTAAAAGAACTAGGGAAAGGACCCATAAAATCTATACACCATACGTCAAATATTTCACAAAATAACATAGGACCTTGAGGAATTTCATTCCTTTTGCTTAGATTGCCAATTTTTTGACACTTGGCACAACTTTTATAGAAATGGTAAGCATCTTTAAATAGTGAGGGCTAGTAAAACCCATAGTTTAACATTTTTCTTGCTGTCCGTTTAGGTCCAAAGTGGCCACCACAGGCAAAACTGTGACAATGTGTAAGAAGGGAATGGGTTGCCTTCTCTGTTACACACCTTTGAATCATCTGATCAGACCCTATCTTCCACAAGTAAGGCTCATCCCATAAATAAAATCGTGAGTCACTCCTAAGTTTGTCTTTCTGTGCTTTAGTGAATTGTGTGGGAAAAGTATCAATAGCTATAAAATTCACTAAATCAGCAAACCAAGGTTCCTTACTCTAGAAGAGAAGAAGCTGCTCGTCTAGAAATAACTCAAAAATTGACGTGGAATCTTCTTCCTTTATTATTTTGCTCAAATGGTCTGCTACAGGATTGTCTGCTCCTTTTCCGTCTTTAATCTCCAAATCAAATTCTTGCAGAAGCAATACCCATCGAATCAGTCTTGGTTTAGATTCCTTCTTAGCAAGTAGGTAGCATAGAGATGCATGATCAGAATAAACAATAGCTTTAGAGCCCAAGAGATAAAATCTAAATTTTTCTAAAGCAAAAACAATTGCCAAAAACTCTTTTTCTATTGTTGTGTAATTAGCTTATGCTGGGTTCAATGTCTTTTAGGCATAGTAGATGACATGACTCTTCTTATCAATCCTCTATCCTAGAATAGCTCCCCGGTGTAATTACTGGTGTCAAACATAATTTCAAATAGGTAGTCCCAGTTTGGTTCTTGAATGATTGACGCTGACATGAACAGTGCCTTTAACCTATCAAAGACTTGTTTGCAAGCCGCATCAAATTCGAAATTGATCTCTTTTTGGAGCAATCTAGAAAGGAGCTTTGCAATCTTTGAAAAATATTTGATGAATCGTCTATAGAATCCTGCATGTCCAAGAAAACTTTGAATTACTCTCTCGTTAGTAGGGTAAGAAAGATTTGTAATAAGTTCAACCTTTGCCTTATCCACTGATATGCCTTTTGTAGAGACTAAATGACCTAAAACAATTTCTTGTTGCACCATAAAATGACATTTTACTCAAAACTAAGTTTGTTTGAATGCATCTATTTAGTACTGTGGTCAAATGTTCAAGGCACTATTCGAATGAATCTCCACATAAAGTAAAATCGTCCATAAAAATTTCAATGTAGTTCTCAATCATATCTAGAAAAAATGCTCATCATGCATCTCTGGAAGGTTCCAGGAGCATTATATAATCCAAATGGCATCCTTCTGTATGCAAAAGTACCAAATGGACAAGTAAAGTGGTTTTTTTCCTGGTTTTCTTGTGCAACAGCTATTTGGAAATATCCTGAGAAACCATTAAAAAAACATAAAGAGGAGTTACTTGCAAGTCTCTCCAACATCTAATTAATGAATGGCAAAGGAAAGTGATCTTTCCTTGTAGCTGTGTTTAGCTTTCTGTAATTGATGCACATTCGCCATCCATTTTGAACTCTCATCGGAATAGGTTGGTTTTGTGCATTTGGAACCAAAGTGAAGCCTGTCTTCTTTGAAACAATGTGCACAGGGCTTACCCATTGGCTGTCAGCAATTGGGTATATGACTCCTTGCTCCAGTAGCTTAAGGACTTCCTTTAAAACTACTTCCTACATTGATGAGTTTGCGTTGAGGTTCCCTTACTGGTTTAGCATCTACTTCTAATGCAATACGGTGCATGCAAACTACAGGACTGATTCCCTTTAGGTCTGCCAATGTCCAACCAATGATTGTCTTATTTTCCTTTAAAACCTTCAACAGTTTCTCCTCCTGTAAATCAGTAAGATCATTAACAATGATTACTGAGAAACCTGGTAAGGTTTCTCCTTCACCCAAATACACATATTTAAGATTCTTTGGTAGTGGTTTTAGCTCCAGCTATGGAGTTTTCTCAGTGAAAGGTAACACTGTCTTGGGGTAGCTGTCCAACATCAGTATTTCTTGATCTTCCTCCTTGCTGTCTTCCTCACTTGACTCATTTTGCAGAAAAACATCTTAGTTGTCTGCTGGAATTTCTTGCTCAAAAACTTGTTGGACGAGAGGGTCAATAACATCAATATGACATATAGATTCAGTGTCTGCAGGATACTTCATTACTTTGAGATATTGGAAGTGACAATTTCACCATCAAATTCCAAGGACAGTGTACCTTTATGCACATCAATTTTAGTTCTTACAGTTTTCATAAATGGTCGTCCTAACAAAATTTGAGCTAACCCTGTTTTCGAAGCATCATGTATTTCTATAACATAAAAATCAATAGGAAATATTAGCTCATTGACCTTCTCTAATACATCCTCAATGACGCCTTTGGGATAAGTGCTAGAACTATCTGCAAGCTGAATAATGACTCTTGTATTTATCAAAGGTCCTAAGTTGAGAAGTTTAAAAATTTATAAAGGCATAACATTGTTTGATTCCCCTAAATATAGCATTGCTTTCTCAACTCTCTTGCTTCCAATAACACAAGGTATAGAAAATATACCCAGGTCAGTGCACTTCTCAGGTAACTTCCTCTGAATCACAGCAGACACATTTTCGTTTACCTGAATTTTTGCATCTGGTCATAGCCTTCGCTTGTTTGTGTATAATTCCTTAAGAAATTTAGCGTACCTTGGAACTTGTTTGATTGCATCCAGTAGTGAAATGTTGACTTCTACTTTTCGAAATGTCTCCAAAATTTCTTACTTTTTATCGTCCTTACCCTACTTCATCAACCTGCCAGGGAAGGGAGGTTTAATCACAATCTCTGAAATTTTAGTTTTTTGAGTTACCTGGTCCAAGTCTAGTTCAAATTTACATGGTGTGATTTCTGTTGTTTTCTATCCTACAGTTTCATCGTGTTCTGATGCTGGGACTTGTTTACCATTACGAAGGGTGATGGCATTTGCATTCTCCCTTGGATTATGTTCTGGTTGTGCGAGAAGCATCTCTTTTCTAGCATCTAACCGTACTATTGTAGTTGCTAGTTTTTGGACTTGATTGCTTATGTCTTTTATGCTAGCTCGTGTCTCTTGTTGAAAGGCTTGAGTGTTAGTTGCTAAAGCTTTAACAATATCCTCTAATGACATACCTGAGCTTGATGTTTGATTTTGTGGAGGTGGGGTTGGTTTGTTGAATCCTGGTGGTGTATATGGTTGCTGCTCATTATTCTGCGCATTCTGCTGACTGTAATGTTGCTGGATGCCTTGCTGTCCATATCTGAAATTAGGATAATCCCTCCATCCTAGATTATACTGATTAGAGTATGGATCATATCTCCTTGGCTGGTTAGCAAATCCAGTAACCACATTGACTTGAGGGTGTGAATCCTCTTGGAGTTATGGCCAAGAATAAGTTAGATGTTCTCTCGCAGTATAAATTCCACATGCTTAGTTGCTTTGCACTTGTTCTAAAGCAACCTTTCTGATGAGAGAGGTTAATTCAAAAAGCTGGGATTCAATGTTTAGAGAATAAACCTTGTTAACCTTCTTTGGAATCTATTCTGCGCATGCCCCAAATTGTTGAGAGTTTGCTGCCATTCTAGAGATTAAGGCCCTCGCATCTTTTGGTGTCTTCTCGACAAGTGCACCACAACTGGCAGCATCAATCATGTTGCAGACCATGGGTTGTAGTCCTTCATAAACGTACTATAACAGTAGCTGATCTAAAATTTAGTGGTGAAGCTGGTTAAATTGCTCCCAATACTCATACAACACTCTCCAGGGTACTGTCTTATCCTGCTAATCTCCTTACAAATTGTTCCAGCCCTTGAAGCTGGAAAGAACTTCTCTAGGAAGGTCATCTTCAAGTCATTCCATGTTTATATTGAGCTAGAGGGTAGGTAGTAGAGCCAATCTTTCGCCTTATCTGCATGTGAGAATGGAAAGGCTCGCATCTTTATTTGCTCCTCTGTTACATCATATAGTTTCATAGTTGTGTAAACAACATGAAACTCCTTCAAGTGTTTATGTGGATCTTTTCATGCAAAACCATGAAAAGTAAGGAGTAAGTGAATGAAACTAGATTTTAGCTCAAATCCCACATTTATATTCAGAAATTCAATACAAAGTGGTTATTGGACAACATCAGGTGTTGCCAACTACCTTAAAGTTTGCTATAATGTAGCTATATATTCATTTGCGATAGTCAATTGGTTTTCCAGTTCAGAATCGCTGTCAAGTGCGTTGGGATCCACTTAGTGCTTTGCTCTTCTTGCTGCTCTTAAGGTTCTTTCAATTTCAGGATCAAAAAAAGGTGTACCTGGATGAGATCGTCTCAACATGAAATAAATTAGCTCACAAATTGAAATTTATGAAAAAGACTCCCCAGTAACGGCATCAAATTTTTTGGTGAATTTGTCAAATTTTCCAAAAATAATTCTGAATAGTTTCCCCAATCAAAGATTAAATTTGTAGTAGTAGGGAACCACCAGGTCAAATCCCTATGAGTCTTATGTAGCATATTTCTTATGTGAGCAATAACAGAAATTTAAAAGCGGGTTTTAGTGATTGGAATTGAGTGTAGAATTAAAGTAAATAGGCTGCAATTAATTTATCAGTAATAGAAAGATCAGCTCTAAGGTTGACATGTGATTCATTATTTTCCGTCATTCGTTGAAGTATAAAAATTCGTTACCCTCCTATTCTAATAATGACCTCGTTTATCCCCAATGCTAGAAGAAAAACGAAATATTTTAGAGTTGAATTAATCACAAGAAATGCTTCTAATTAATTCCTTAGTGAACAATTAATTAGATATTGGAAAGCAAGATCTAATCAAGAGACACTAGTATAAAGTGCTGGAAATAAGTCATGCCAAGCAACCAATCAAAAAACGTTTGAGAGATTAAATCTTGTCCTATCCTTTAATTAATTAACCAGAACAAGAGACGCTTTTCCAATTAAATTGACTTTGCTTCTGATCTAAAACTTAATACACATGCGGCATAAGCATTAGAAAGCATATAACAATTGAGAATTTAATCAACACGCGAGATCAAATATATAATTGACTACGAAATCAAAGAAGAATTGGTACTGGAATTATTGTAGTATAAAAACAATTAATCACAACTCACAACATAATTTTTGAATCACAATGTCTTCTCTAGAACTGAATCAAAGAAAACTACTCACTCATGATTTTAAAAACTGGAAAAAGAATTAATCAAAAACAATGGTGAATAAATAAAATCAATCAGATGGACAAATCAAATTGTGTTCTTGTGTGCAAAACGAGAAGAGAATTAAAAACTCTAATAATAAAAGTCTGGCTTGTCTCCATACAAAGCCTCTGCCGACCTCCCCCGTTTCTTTACATGCGTGTATAAATATATATCTGCGTAGGTAGGCTAGAGTTTGTATTTTTCTTTTGCTTTTATTCCAGCGTGAACCCACATATATGGACCAATTTTTCATTCATATGGGGCCAACAACAACTAAGCCTCAAACTTTCATCCTTTTACCACTTTAGTCCCTACTCTTAATTTGTGCTAATTTAAGCTGCAATTCTAGCTTTTTATCTCTTAATCTGTGCTAATTTAAGCTGCAACTCTAGCTTTTTATCCATATCTTCATATCAGCAACAAATCTACAAAATCATTCCAAATAGATGCAGTAACATATTCCAAATGACAATAATTACTTATAAAGTACATGGAAATAATGTACAATTACACACTCATTAATACCCCACTTAGTTCAGAGTATGGTCAAAGTGTCAACTCCCACTAGACTGGCTATGTTACATCTAGTCCAAGTGATATTAGATCTTGTCCTAAGGATCTCATTATTCTATGTATCATTGAAGACTCTCTGTATGACACATATCTGCTCTGGCCAGAGACTCTCAAGTAATGACCCCGACAAGAGGCCGTGGGTATCATCTCCTTCTATCAGGAGTGGTGAATCTTTTATTAGCTATTTAATTGCTTCCGAATACCTCAAGCTGTACCCAATCACCACCCTATAAGTAACCCCTGAAAGACATCAATGAATGGAGTCAAAACAAAGGATCAGTATCTGAGATATCCTTGAGCACCTTAAGTTAAAGGATACTTGCACCATTGCTATGATGAGACTATCATTAATACTGGAATAGAATATCCACATGATTGTCTCATAGTAGGTCAACCTAATGTACTTACTACCCTTAGTAAGCATCCATATGTTAACTCTAAACAACTCATGTCTATAGCTTATGAGATCTACTACTTGATCTAATCAAGGAGTATAACATGCGCTAGTCTATCTAGATTAATGATATCCCATCTCATTAATCCTATGACTAGGAAAAATTTAGATACTAACATAATTACATATGATAGGAATCTCATTATCATGATCTCATCATGATTTCTTCCATGCTATGTTTTATATCAAGGACTTCAATAAATCAACTTAAGATCAACATCAAATCCATAAACATATAAACATAAAATAATGAAAAATGCCTTTATTAATTATAAAATGATTTGTACAATAAGTGTTAATGGTGATTGCCTTTAGAGCACTTCTCTAACAAACTCCCACTTGTACTAAAGTCAATCACCTTGATATCTAATACTATAGGTGTGTACATGTGACATAAAACTCTTTTGAGAAATAGGCTTATTCAATGGATCAACTATATTATGACCAGTGGGAACTCTCTCCATCTTGACATCATTTCTACTAATGATGTCAAGAGTACATGTTTGGACTTCTGATGAGACCTCAATTCCTTCACCTGCGCTATAGTCCCGTTATTGTCACAATACAACTACACTGGGTCAACGATGCTCTTAACCACACCAACTTTCATGATGAACTTCTTGATCCAAACTACTTCCTTTACTGCTTCTGAAGCTGCAATGTACTCCACCTTTGTCATCAAATCAGTAGTCATCTCTTGTTTGGAACTTTTCCAACTGACTACACCACCATTCAGTGTGAGTATATATCCAGACTAGGATCTGAAGTCATCCATGTCGGATTGGAAGTTGGCATCAGTATACTCGCTTACCACCAATAATACATCTTTATTTCTTCCCAAGTACTTAAAGATATTTATGACAGCCATCTAATGACCCTCACCAGGGTCCGATTTATATCCATTCGTAACACTTAGAGCCTACGATACATCGAGTATAGTTCATAACATAGCGTACATGATTAATCCTATAGCCGAAGCATAAGGAATCAAACTCATGCAAGCCCTCTCATCTTGTGACTTTGAACACATAGATTTAGAGAGTGTAATCTCATGTACCATGAGAAGATAACCTCTCTTGGACTGCTTCATATTAAACCTCTTTAGCATCTTGTCTATGTATGTAAATTGAGAAAGACCAAGCAACCTCTTAGATCTATCTCTATAGATCCTTATCCCCAAAATATAAGTTGCTTCGCCAAGGTCTTTTAAAGAGAAGTTCTTAGCTAACCAGATTTTTACTTATTGTAAAGCTGAGACACCGTTTCCTGTTAGCAATATGTCATCTACATACAGTACAAGGAACATGATTGCACTCCCACTAACCTTTTTATACACACACGATTCATCCAGATTTTGTGAGAAATCAAACTCTTTGATTGTCTCATCAAATAAGTTATTCCAACTCCTGCATGTTTCCTTCAATCAATAAATGGATTTCTGAAGCTTACATACCTTTTCTCCATTCATGGATATGAAACCATCAAGTTATGTCATATTCACATCCTCAGTTAGGTTTCCATTAAAGAAAGTCATCTTCACATTCATTTGTCATAACTCATAATCATAATGAGCGACAATGGCTAGGAGTGTCCTAATGGATTTAAGCATAGCTACTACGCTAAACGTTTCGTCATCGTCAACATCTTACCTTTGACGATAACCTTTAACTATAAGCCTAGCTTTATAGGTAACTACATTATCCTCCTTGTCAGTTTTCTTTTTGAAAATCTATTTGCACCCTATAGGTTTTGTCCTTTCGTGTGAGTCAACCAAATTCCAAACTTGATTTTCATACATGGAATCCATTTTTGGTTTTCATACATTTTGAAGCCATTTGTCAGATTCTGAACTCTTCAGAAACTCTTCATAGGTAGTAGGCTCATCATCTTCTATGAGCAATACGTTGTTAAGTTCACTTATGAAAAATCCGTATCTCTCAAGAACATAACGTATCCTACCTAACTTACGAACTTCTTGTGTGTCAGAAGGTTGAACTATTGTTTCATCTTCATGAACAATAGTTTTAGGTCCAGGCAGTTGATCTGCGTCTGCTTAAGCATCTTGAACTTTCACAAGTTCAATTTTGCTCCCACTATTTTCTCTTAGAAGAAACTATTTCTCTAAAAAGACTGCAAATTTTGGAAAAAAACACTTATTGCTCCGATACATGATAGAACTGATATCCTATAGTTTCCTTAGGATATCCTATAAACAGACACTTGTCAGATTTAGCTTCAAGCTTGTCTAACTAAATCCACTTCACATAAGCAGGACAACCTTAAATGTTTACATGAGAAAGATAAGGTTTATTGTTAGTCCATACCTCATATAGAGTAACATCAACTGACTTTAATGGGACTCTGTTTAATACATAAACAGAAGTTTCGAGTGCATACCCCTAAAAATATTTTGATAAATTCGTTAAACCCATCATAAACCTCACCATGTCTAACAAGATTCGGTTTCTCCTCTCAGCCACACCATTGTGTTGTGGTATGTAAGTTGGAGTCCACTGGGACAATATTCCATTATCCCTAAGATAATTCAAAAACTCTTGGCTTAAGTATTAACCACCTCGATTCGATCGAAGTGATTTAATACTTCTCCCAAGTTATTTCTCGACTTCATTTCTTAATTCTTTAAACCTTTCAAAGGCTTCAGACTTGTATCTTATAAGATACACATATCCATATCGAGAATGATCATCGATAATACGAAACTACCTTTGACATGTATGGACATCGGACCACATACATCAGTATGTATTAGGTCTAAAAGTCCACTAGTTCGTTCACCCTTTCCTTTAATGGGTAACTTAGTCATCTTACCTAATAAGCAAGATTCACACGTGTCATATGATTCATAATCAAATGACGCTAAACTACCACACTTGTGTAGTTTAAACATGCACCTCTCACTTATATGGCTAAGGTGACAATGCTTTAAGTAAGACAATTTCATATTATCTTGTTTTATTCTTTTGTTATTATTGATATTTAGAACTAGATTAGACATATCCAATATGTATATATCATTGCACAATGTACAATATAACATTGCACAATGTACCCAAAGCATATAACATTCCATTTAAATAAATTGAACCATTATTATTGAAATTTAAATGGAATCCATCTTTATTAAGACTAGAAACAGACATTACATTTTTAGTCAAAGCAGGTACATAAAAACAATTGTCTAATTTTAGTACAAGCCCACAAGAGAGCGTCAATACATATGTGCCTACAACTAATGCAGCAACTCTTGCTCCATTGCCCATTCACAATTCTAACTCTCCCTTGTTGAGTTGTCTACTGTTCTTGAGGCCCTTCATGTCAGTACAAGTGTGTGAGTCACAACCAGTATCGAATACCCATATGTTGTTATCATAAATAGTATGAATATCATTAACATAAATACCTGAAGTAGATGGGGCATCAAATACCTTCTTCTGCTTCAAGGACTCCAGGTAAGCCTTGCAATTTCTCTTCCAGTGGCCATACTTGCCATAGGGGAAGCAAGTTCCCTTCGAGGCAGTCTTATTTGCTTTCTTGACACCTCCCTTAGGCCCTACGGGCTTCTTCTTCTTTTGGCTCTTTTTCTTCAAACCAGAAGAGTCCACTAGCATCACAACCTTGTTCTTATGGACAGATGGCTCAAATGCCTTAAGCATGTTATCCAGCTTAAGAATTGTGTTGGATATATTGTTCATCCAATAATTAGGCACAAATTGTGAGTAACTATCGGTTAAACCCATTAGAATTAAGTTAATAATTAATTCATGATCTAAAAGAAAACCCATGGAGGCTAACCACTTGATGTAGCCATTCATCTTCATCTTTAGTATGTACTGCACTAGAGATGTCCCCTCAACCATCTTAGAGTGGAAGAGTAATCACGAAGTCTCGAACCTTTCAGACCTTACTTGCCCATCAAAAAGCTCCCTAAGATGATAGACTATGGTATGAGCATCCATAGCCTTATTCTGCTTTTAAAACTTCGGTGACATAGTGGTTAGCATAATACAACTAGCCATTTCACTATCATCGAGATGTTTCCTATATGCCTTCCGATCATCATCAGCAGCAGGGGGATCGAGAAGTGGTTCTTCTAAGACATAACCAAGCTTCTTAGACTTAAGAACTATTCTCAAGTTCCTGAGCCAATCAAGGAAGTTTGGTCCAGTCAACTTGTTAGCTTCCATCAATGATCTTAGATTCATACTAGTACTCATGGTGTTGACTCAGGCAATAGCAACCTATCGTCAAATAGAGAAAAATTAGAATGTACTTAAATGCTTGTCTATAAGGACTTTATTAACACGCATTGTGGCTCCCACTATTTTCACAAATTCATAATACTCAATATAAATCTAAGAGAACTCGTAGAGAAATTCTCCTAGTGGGTTGATATCTAATATCCCTAAGAATGACCTTAGTTTGCCCAATAAGCCACATTAGTTCAACCATAGGTATCAACCATACCAATTACATCTCTAATGCAACTATCGAATCTAATGCTATCAATTGTTAATGTGTGCGCACTCATTGAGCTATCAACTCTTAACATGTGTACATCTAATGTATACTACCCAACTTCACCTCTGTCCACGTTGATCTTAGGTTTGCCCAACAAACTAATGCTTCCAGTTAAAATCGACCTATTAATCTGAAAATCCTATTTCCATGGTTCAAATATATCCATGTAGAGCAGGAAAGGACTCTAGTTCTCTCCATATTAAAGGAAGGCATTAGTTTTAATATTCTAAGTGAGGGGTTTGACTAAGGTCTCATCTAACTTAGATGGTCTTATACATATATACATACATATAACTCATATATATATAATCAAATTGGGCGTAAGCCCATAACCATCCATCATGCAAGCCCACACATTCTCCTAACCATACATTCTCTAATGCATATATGTAAACACATCATTTTGGTTATGAGATCTTATGGACCTAAGCCCAATCCAATACTTGGATCTAAGCTCAATCTAACATTTAGATTTACTATCTTCCTTTTACTAACTTAGCTAAAATTATTTCTCAAAAACTTGGCTAAAATTACTATTGTGCTTTATTTCGATTGGAATTAATGTTAATCTAATTAACCTGAATTTCTAATTCCAGAAATTAATTCATAATTAATTTACTTTAAAATAATTATTTGATCTCCAAAATTAAACAACTTCAATTTTGTCATACATGCCAATTTTTCTAGTCTTACTAGAAAATCTATTACTCTCCTAAAATTAATTCAAAATTAATTTCTATAATTTCCCAAAATTTTCAGAACATCAAATCATCATTCCAAGCATCTCTAGATCATTTCATGATGATCAAAATAATTTATGAATCACCCAAAAATTATCATAATCACCGAAACACCTATAAGGCACCAAAAACGACAAATATGACTTCTAAAATTTTCTAGAAATCAAATTTCGAGCAAAATTTTTTAGGCATGCATCAAACATCAAATTAACACATTTTAATCACATAAATATTTTTAAGGTTCAGGAACCGAAAAATAAACATACAAAAACATCAAACAAAATAGATCCTATAATTTTTGGAAAACTTTCCAAATCTGGAAAATTGTTTGATAAAATTATTAAAACATTTTTAATAATTATACAAAAATTACAGAGGCATAAAAACATTCCAAATATATTAGGATAATTTTTCTAGAATCAAATTCCATGAAAATCATGTGTAACCTCATAAGTTTAGCCAATATACATCACATGCCCAACAAAAAGACAAATTTCATGCATGCTTTTGTAAAGTCGAAATTAAATATTTTAATCATATTAAAATTATTTTCAATCACACTGAATCATTCACATACATCTTATGAACAGATTGGTTAAGAAACTTGTGAAAAAAAATTCTATAATTAATTTCGAACAAAACATTACAAGACCTTAAGTTGTCACAACCACGAAAACAGTTTTCACGTGTCATGTATTCTACATCTAACAAGGCACAAGATGGCTCTGATACCACTGTTAGATTCCGATCATACATTTCATACATAATATATATCAAATATATTCATAGAAAATAAAACAGAATCTCAAAAAGCAGATCTACTTATGCATATAGATATAGAAAAACAAAAACATGAAATGTAAGATGTTTACATACTTTTTGACGAACTCCTTCATTCTTTAATCTCTCCACGTTAGGTTGTCATAAACCACAATAACCAATGCAGACCGTCTCTAATGAAAGTCCACACGAAGATAGAAGGATGAAACCTCACTAGGAGATGGCTAGAATTCTTTCTTTGTGCCAACAAAGACAAGAACTCTTGAGAGATTTAGAGAGAAAAAGTGTGTGTAAGAAAAAAAACTTATCTTTTTCATTTTTTTATTTGTGTCTTACACAAGATGCAAGAAAATTATCGCAATTTTCTGCACCATTTAGCCTTCCATAATCCCCATCACTAATTGAAAGTTATGGGAAGTTAATGGTCATAAATAGCATGCATTAATGGAAGTTATGAGAAGCTAATGACTATGAATAACATACATTAATGGAAGCTAACAACACTTGTTTCTAACCCATTCCATGCAATGTTTTCTACCATGATCACATCGTGATACAATGCCAAAACACTCTCTCATATCTTGAATCACCATTCAAGACCATTTTACTCATCCTTCAGATCTCCTATATGTGTGACCCATTAGGTTCCTAGTTATGTTGGCCACTTGAATTAGCACTTAATTCAAGTAAATCAAGAGTGGCATCTACTAACACATCATGACCCCCAATTGATCGAAAAGTCAGTGGTTTGACTATGAACCCTTCCATACAAAATGTTTCTATGCAATTTTTCTTTTCACCATATATACCCCATTTGGTTTAGAGTATGGTCAAAGTGTTAAATCTTATTAGACTAACTACGTCACATCTAGTCCAAGTGATATTAAATCTTGTCCTAAGGATCTCATTACTCTATATATCATTGAAGACTTTCTTTATGAACCATATCTGCTATGGCCAGAGACTCCAAAGTAATGACCCTAATAAGAGGCCATGGATATCATCTCTTTTTATTAGGAGTGGTGAATTCTTTATTAGCTACTTAATTTCCTCTGAATGCCTCAAGCTATACCCAGTCACCACCCTATGAGTAACCCCTGAAAGGCATCGATGAATGGAGTCAAAACATAAGATTAGTATCTGAGATATCTTTGAGCACTTCAAGTCAAAGGATACTTACACCATTGCTATGATGAGACTATCATTGACACTGGAATAGAATATCCATATGATTATCTATTGATGGCAAAAACTATCAACTTGTTTTACGCTTAAAAATCACAAGTGTAAGGGACTTGACTTGTTGTTAGAAAGTGGATATCGATCCCACAGGAATTGATTCCTAGACACCACTCAATTCAGACAAAACTTTGTTTAAGAAAAGAAATTATTTAATGCAAATCATCTAAAAAATTGAATTAAAATTAAAAGACCAACACAAAGCAATAGACAACATCAAAGTGTAAAAAAATCAGAATTCAAGATTCTAAAGAGTAGAAATTACTTTTTCCTTATTTTGTCTCCCTCCTATTTTATTAATCGAATTATGTCTCACTTAAGATTTCCGAATGTATTAATTGCCCTCTCTCAAGGTATAATTAATTGTCCCTAATCAAATTAAAGGGAATCAATTGGATGATCTCTCAACCTACCCAATGACTCTACCGATTCAACTAGTTATTAAACTATCCTATGGGTAATCAACTGAATTCGCCAAGACCTCTCTTATAACTAATCAATTAGCATGATGATTGTACGTCTATAGTTTGTCAACTCTCATTATACAATCCTAAACAATTAATCTTACTCATTCTCTTGATTTGTTGCAAGATAACAAATAAGTTCAATAATCATCAAAGACACTTTCATTCAATTCAATAAAATAAGAGTTCTACAAAATAGTTCAAAAGTAATCCCTATAACTAAATCAGCCACTCATGGTCTCCACAATATCATCAATACTCAAATAAACCATTTTACAAAGAATGAAGAAAGTAAAATAGACAAAAAATTGAATAAAGAAACTCCTTCTCTTCTTTTCCAAAATTTGGAAATTTTGGTGTTGATGTGCTATTTTCCCCATTCTTGATGATAATCCTTGACTTTAATCCTTCTTCAAGGCTCCAAACTTGTGTTCTTCACTCAAGGATCGTGTTTCTACAGAAGGGTTTTGTCTCTCCTTTATAATGGAGGCTTAATTATGTTTTTAATAGTCTAAAAATCCTAAGTTTAATGAAGCCCCACATTATGACTCGGATTATAATTCCCACGATCGTGGAAATTGGCATGATTCCCACGATCGTGGGAATTTTCCATAGATAGATTTCTCTTGTCTTCTCCTCTTTAATCTCTAGCTCAATCTCCAAGTTGCTTTATCTTCCTTCCTACATAAAAATTGTCAATTCTTGCCCAAAATTAACATCAAACATAAAAGAACAACAATGGAAATCAAACTAAATGAAAACATATAAAAGGAATCGTAAACTACAACAATAATCAACAATTATGCAAGAAAACACATACTAATTACCTAGAAAAACATATACTAATGCACAACTATCAACATCTCCACACTTAAATCTTTGCTTGTCCTCAAGCAAAATAAATACAACTAATCAATTTTATCATTTGATTTTCACAAAGATCAAAGCATACAATTCCTCAAATTTATGACAATCAACATCTCCACACTTAAATCTTTGCTTGTCCTCAAGCAAAATAAATACAACCAATCAATTCTGTCACTTGATTTTCACAAAGATCAAAGCATACAATTCCTCAAATTTATGCCAACTTAAATATCAAGTTAATACATATATCATGACTATTTTTCATTGGTGTACATAAGCAAACTTAACAATTGACACCATCACTCAAAAGATAAGTAAAGATGCAAAATGAATTTTTCTCACAATTTTCACTCATTTCTCTCAAGTGTTTGATAGTTAATGTTTCGTTCAAACTTCCTATAGGAAACTACACTACTATAGGCTTGCTAATACACCAATTCTCCTCTATAATGATTGCATGCATAAATAGATCAAAAGGACTTGATAAAGGTTGTAATCTGGTAAGGGTTAAGGTGGGAAAAGAGGAAAAATGGTTAACACAAGCATTTGTAAAATAAAAAGTGGATAAAACGAGATAATAAAACATAACTTTGAGATATACTAATATAACTAATATTATGCACTTATTTATGCTACTCACTTGTTCTTCCTTTTTTCTTTTCCTTTTCATTTTTCTTTTTTATTTCATTTTTTCTTTCTTTTTTTTCTAAATACATGGAAGAACTATGAATCAAAATAGTACTATATACACTGTAATCTATAGGCAGAAATATACCTAACACATCTCGGTAAGATTTTCACAACGATCCCAACTAATTTATTACTTAATACTATACTAAGCTTGTGAATGGGTAGGTTAATAAAGTTTAAGGTTTTAAAATTTCGGGTGTTTTCAAGAAACAAAAGATTAAGGCTCAACAGGGTAGCAAGGGATAATAAAAAAGGGTAGGTCATTTAAGTCAAGGGTTAACGCAAAAAAAGGCTTAAATCATCTCTATTAAGCATGCATCTAGTAGACTCAAGCCGATTCAAAGCAAGTTCTGAAGGTAATAACCTAAAGAAGTATCACTCAACAAAGAAATAGGATGACTATAGATAGAGTCATATGACTTAATCCTCATATTGGCTCAAATGAAAACTCATTATGTATCTTTACACTACCTCATTGCTCAAATGTCAATTTGTGACTAAGCTTATGTAACCAACTACTTTTCATTACTCTATATGGTTCACTTTCTACTCAAGTAGCCCAATCCGAGTTCAAGCATGAATTCAATCTAATTCCAACTAGCATGATAGAATCGCATAGCAATATCCATTAAAATGATTCAAATACGGTTCCATTTCTAACATAAAGCACATGATATGCCGAACCATACATCCTATTTAACAAAATGCAAACAATGCAGTTGACAAAGTCAATGTCACCTCCCCACACTTAAAGTTCACATTGACCTCAATGTGACAAGTCAACCACCAAATAAGGAAAAATGACCTCAAAAAAAACAAAAGAAGTTGAAACACACAAATGACACAAACCAAATAAAAAAAACAGCAAACCAAACAAAAGAAAATGACATGAGACCCAACAAAAGAAAATGACATGAAACCAAACAAAAGAAACAAAAAATTAATGTAAAAGCAAAAGAAAAGCTTATTCAGATGATGGTGGCAACAATGTTAGTGAAGAAGCTTCAAAATTGTTCCTCTGACAAAAGTTGAGGAACCTCTTCTTTAGGCTGCACTGCTCCTTGTAGACTTTTGGGTTTCGAGCTCTTTAAGTTGGGATGTCATTTATGATTGATTGGCAGCCATTTGGTCAAGGATTTGTTGAAATTGGTCGACCTCCACTAGTGCACTCAGTTCCTCCTTCGCTGCTTCTTCCTTTGGCTCCAAGACTGCTCGGGATGTTAAGGGTCAGGAAGCGGTTGTACTGGTGCCCCTCCTATTCCTCACTTCAGTACGCATATGAGGATTTTGAAGTTCTATAGAATGGAACTTCAAAATCTCATAACGTCTCAAATATAATATGTCAAACATATCGTGTGGCGTTGTGTGTACCTCCCCCACATGAAGGTTGTAAAACCAGTCTAAAGCAGTAATAACATGAGACATTCCAAAATACGAGCTCTTTTTATTAACAACACTCACTATTGATCAAAAAAATCCTATAAGGTGTATTGATTTTAATTTTTCGATCCATGCACCATAAGAAGAAAAGTTCTTTGGCCGAGTAGTTGTTGCTTTCAGTTTTATTAAACACAGTTAGACACATAAATTTATGTAAAGTAAATGCTTGGCACTCCCGATTAAAGAATTTGGTGCATTACGTGAGTCAAAATGTTCTGCACTCCAGATTAAAGAATTTAGTGCATTGCGTGAGTCAAAATGTTCTTCACTCGTGAGAGTTTTCTAATAAGAATCGACATCAAAATCAATGTGACCATCTAGAATTTTTGTATTTGACAAATTGAAATTTTCATGCATTACAGGATAATCAAGTTTAAAAAACATTTCCAGCTAACCTAAACCAGAAAACATTCATTTTAGGGTTATACCGAACTATTATGAAAAACTTTAAAGTTATAGTAGCATAAATAGGTACATCACACTGAACAAACCTATTCCACCCTATGTTTGTAGCTAGTTGCTCAAGTTTTCATCTCACTCTTATGTTTTCTAACAATTAAAAATTAAAATAACGAGGAGTGACTATTTCTTTGTCCCTAAGGTCACAAAAACGCATACCTTCTTCCTCCGAGTAAATTGGAAATGGAGAACAGTAAGCTACCATTAAATCACTCTTACCTTCATCGAAAACTTGGAAACAAAGTTCATTAATAGGTTTCCGAGCCATCATCTTCCTTGGTGCCATTGTAAGAAGAAATCTACAAAAATGAGAAAAAAATGAGTGGAATTCATATTTAAGAGAGATAGCAAAATCTTACCCAAATCCATGTGTTTTTGAATGATTAATACATAAAAAAGGAAAGGAATGTAAGAGTAATGAAAAGAGTTGAAGAAAATATCAAGAATCTAGAGGAAAATGAAGAGTTTTAGAGAGGGGGAGGAGAGAATTTCGTGGGTTAGAGAGAGAGGGAGTGAAATTTTGAAGAATGGGTGAAAGAAAAAAGGGGAGGGAAAGTTAAATTTCCCTCAGGATGGATAGGAATTCCCACAATTGTGGAAATTTGGAATTATGGGAATTCTACAATTCTACGATCGTAGGATTTCTCTCCAGAAACTTTCTGGAGAGATTTCATGGTTTTTCTCTCTAGAAAATTTTTGGAGAGATTTCCCACAATTGTGGGAATCACTCCAATTCCCACGATCATGGGATGAGGTGATTCTTACACTTCTAATCCTTCTTCTAAGCTTATTATTAGTCCTCTATGATCCCACAACTTATAAACACATCAAATTAATATTATCAACAAGAATTTTGAAAAGAAAACAAGTTGAAATTCAAACAAAAACGAAATTAACATTAATCAAATTCAAATCAAACATGATCATAACTGAATAAATCAAGAAAAAAATAAATAAAGACAATCAAAAGATAGTATAATTCCATGGTTTACCTCCTATATAGTGCTTCTGTTAATGTCGGTAACTCGCTCTCCTTTTTTGGAAACTCACCTAGGATCAATTATAAACGGCTTGCTTCCACCTTTTTTCTTCAACATTGGTTTTGTAGCCTATAAGTAAGCTACAAATTGTAAAATAATCAAAAAGACAATATAGATAACATTATGAAAACCGATTAAGCTCAATAATGTCTTTTTTCCAAGTGAATTATCAACATAATAGGGAATAACAAAACTCCCTGAATCTTCCATTGAATCCAATAGTTTGTCCTGTCCGAAGGTGAGTTGCTCTCTTTCTTCCTTAATCACCTTCGTCTCCTCTGCTTCTTCCACTTCTTGAACAGAAACTTTCATCACTTCTTCAAACTCAATGTCTGTTGCCATCTATTCTTCTTCCTTTTTTTTCTTCATAAAATTAAAACACATCAATTATCCGGAGTGAGTTACTATCCTTTGGAGACTTAAATGCATTACTCATGTTGAATGTCACTTGATCATCATCAATCTAAAAGATAGAGTTCTTTTCACAAACATCTACCCCAGATTTTTCGATGTTCACATATGATATATCAAGAACTGGTGAATAATGGGGAGGGTTTTCATCCTTTTCTTCATCCTCTTTCTTGATTTCTTGGTCTTCTATAAAGTAAGGTTCAGTATGGTCTCCCACTGGTTCTTCTTATTCGTCCCTATTTATAAGTATGATAGCTTATTTTGCTCTCGTTGATATAATTCCATATTGCTCAGAGAGTCTTCCACACTTCTCTTACAAAATTCACAAGAAAGCTGCCTTAATTGAATATTCAGGCTGTGAATAGAAGTGGCATGATTTTCAAAAACTTGATCAAACTTGTCTTCCAGTCTCTCCTCCTAGATGAAAAACATCCTCTTCTAGTTCTCTTCCATTTATGTTAGCTTATCCATGATTTTGTTGAATTTGGAATCCCACGAACTGGACTTATCTTAGTGAAATTCAAATATGTCTTGATGTCCCATATGAGTACTTGCATTGTTTGACTAATAGAAATCTAGGTGGTTTTGCCACTCCGGAGTGTACATGTTCCAATAAGGATTAGTACTTCCCCAATCATATCGTGCCTCATTGTAATTTGAAAAAGTTCCTTAATCCTTTTAATAACTATCTTTCATTATTGTTCTTTCTATTTCTTCTTGGCATCTAGCTCTTCAGATGTCTCATTCCTCATTCTAAGATGTATTGATGAGTCTTGTGATATCAGGGAGTTCGTCGTTACCAAATTATATCGATCTTCACATGCTCCTTATGTTCATGCACCTACAATTACACAAGGAAAACTATCAAAATTCTTAAATAAAAGTAATCTAAATTAAACTAGATGCTAACAATCAATCCTTGGTAATGACACCAAAAACTTGTTGATGGTAAAAAATATCTACTCATTTTACACTTAAAAACTATAAGTGTACGAGTCGTGACTTGTAGTTAAAAATCAGATATCGATCCCACAAGGATTGATACCCAGATACCACTTAATTCAGACAAAACTTTGTATAAGAAATGAAATTGTTTAATAAAAATAATCTAGAAAGTTGAATTAAAATTAAAAGACTAACATAAAGGAATAGACAATAACAAAGTGCAGAAAAATCAGAATTGAAGAATCTAAAGACTAGAGATTACTTTGTTCCATATTTTGTCTCCCTCCTATTTTATTAATCAAATTATGTCTCACTTAAGATTTTCAAATGTATTAATTACCCTTTCTCAAGATATAATTAATTATCCCTATTTGAATTAAAGGGAATCAATTGGACAATCTCTTAACCTACCCGATGACTTTAACGATTCAACTAGTTTTTAAACTATCTTATGGGTAATCAATTGAATTTGCCAAGATCTCTCTTCTAACTAATCAATTGACGTGATGATTGTACGTCCATAGGCTACTAACTCTCGTTGTACAATCCTACACAATTAATCTTACTCTCTCGATTTGTTGCAAGATAACAAATAAATTCAACAATCATCAAAGACACTTTCATTCAATTCAATAAAATAGGAGTTCTAACAAAATAGTTCAAAAGCAATCCCTGTAAGTAAATCAGCCACTCATGGTCTCCATAACATCATCAACACTCAAATAAACCATTTTATAAAGAATAGAAGAAGTAAAATTGACAGAAAATTGAATAAAGAAACTCCTTCTCTTCTTTGCCAAAATCTGGAAACTTTGGTGTTAATGTAATATTTTTCCCAATCTTGATGATGATCCTTGACTTCAATCATTCCTCAAGGTGCTAAACTTGTGATCTTCACTTAAGGATGGTGTTTCTACAGAAGGATTTCGTCTCTCTTTGATGATGGAGGCTTAATTATGCTTTAATTGTCCAAAAATCCTAAGTTTAATGAAGCCCTGCGTAGTGTCTCGGATTATAATTCCCACGATCGTGAGAATTTGCAACAGATGGACTCCTTTTTTCTTCTCTTTTTTGATCTCTAGCTCAATCTCCAAGTTGCTCCATCTTCCTTCCTACATAAAAATAGTCAATTCTTACCCTAAATTAA
>JANZXP010091600.1:0-22796 GCA_027576715.1 Erythroxylum flavicans
CAATTACCGATTTGATTAATTTCTCATTCTTATTAAATCACCTAACTCTCGTTAGCCCAATTTAATTATTTTTCATTCGATTTACCCTCTCAATCTATTATTGAATGATGCAATCTCAGAAATCAATCACAATGAATCCAAATAATATAAAACAATCAGATTTATATTAAATTAAAGACAAAAATAACCCGAAAGTGAGTATAGACATCCTCAACATTCACACAATCCTATCATCAATAGTTATTCCAATTCTATACATTCATAAAATTGAAAATACACCAAAAACAAGATCGGAATGGATGTTGTAGGCAACAACATCGGGAAACCTCCTATTTTCAGAACTACATCGCATCGGCTTCTTCTCCATGTCTCTCTTCCTTCTTCTTTTTCTCAATCTCTCGATGAACTCTCTTTAGGGTTTCTCAATGGTGACTAATGTAAAAACCCTTTTCATCTCCTTTGTTTTACTTTTTATATACCTTTTGTGTTTTGGGCAGCTTTTAGGTTCTGAAATGTCCAAAAACTCCCTCAAAACTTGACTTTTCTGAGTGTCTGGGCATCTGCTCGGAGCAGGCCATGATCGTGTCCCTTCCAGCCATGACTATAGGCCACATCTGAGCCTTCTGTCATGATCATGGCATATGGGCCATGATTGTGGGCCGTGTCCTAGTCTTCTATCATGATCATGGCTGACTCTAGTGCTTCTATTATGATCATGGCCTATTGTGCCATGATCATGGACCATTGTTTTAGCCTGAGTGTCTCAAAACTTCTCCATTCTTCGATGTTGACCCTGAAACATTAATAACCACATCAAGGTACCTCAAAGACATAATAATTAAGCTCATAGACTTGACTAACCCATAAAAAACACTTAAACATAATTAATTAACACACTAACATAATTCTAACCTAAACACACACTAAATGATTAAATGAACACTTAAATATATATCAAACTAAGCCCTAAAATATGATGTACTTTACACTTATCATTTATCTTCAGTTTTTGTAAGTGATTTCTTTTAATTGTTTATGCTTTATGTGGTTTAAGGTGTGAAGGCTTGAATCTAAGTTAGGAAATAGAGTTTTTGCATTATGGTTCCTATATTTTAGTGGATGTTAATTTTTGCACTTGATATTCAATCAAGTGACTTTCCTTCTTTGCAAGTTTTGATAGCTTTTGAACTACATGATCCAAATACTTATCACGTTAAGCTTTGACCCTACCAAAATCTTGAAAAGTTCTTTGATTCATTATTATGCATGTGAATCTTTAGTGGTGGAGAACTAAAGTGACATGCAAAGTTATGGAATGCCTTGATCATAAAATGTGTTTGAGTTTAACTGTAGAATTATCTTATTTTGAAACACTACTTATCAAAATCTACCGCTAGATTGCTCAGATTTTGAAGGGAATGGTAGTTGATTGATTATGATTAAAAATATTGAATGTTAGATTCTTACCATGGTTTTGAAAGTTATTCCTCTTTTCTTAAGGATATATATTGTTGGGAAATATGGTTAAAGACGAAGTTTTTTGGATTTTGGTTTTGATTTTTAATTTTACTAATGATGGTCTAAAGATAAGTGTGGGGGGACTTGATAAGTTCTTGATTAATGATATGATTACTCCTAATGCTTAAAGATTAATGTTATATTGTGATTAAGATACTTCTTTTGGTTCATATTTTGTTTGAAATAAAATTAGAGGAACAAGAACAAAAATAGGCTAAAAACATGTCCTGGGAACCATTTTATCGATGTTCAATCTTATTTTTCCTTATAGAAGCATGAAGAGATGAATTAGGTTGAAGATGGGACAAAGAATGCAAGAAATGAAGTTATTACAACTTATAGACTGTATATGAGACTATGTAATGCACTAGAAGTGTGTAGGAGAACAAAGATGTACTTTCAACCACTTTTGTAACCTACACGGTCTTGTATGGACTTACAAGACCATTTAAATGAGTTAAACAGTCGTGTAGCTCTCTATAAATGTGTCAGTTCACAATTTTTGCAATTTTTATACACGTTGTTATCTACACACCTCTAACCATATATTATGACAGAACACTAATTTTTATTATAAAAGGACATTAAAAGGCCAAATGAGGCATGAAGAAATTAGAGACACAAAGGGATCAAATTCTTACCCTTTAGAGAGCTATAAGAAGCTAAACTCCATCTATTTGATCCAACAGAAATATCGAGGTTTAGGAACAGGTTTAGACATTAATTAATCTTCTTATGTTGTTCTCACTTTCTTTTGGAATTGATTATGCTATTCTATAATTAATGTTTTAGGATTTATGTATGAATGATTTAGAATCCAAATAGATTATTCATGTATAAACTCATTGCCAAAATCTAGATTGAAATATGTAATCATTGTATATCTGATTCACTTGTGCTAAACTAATGGTCGAGAATCATTATAGATAACATAGAATTGGTTAAATGGCCCAAGCTTATCTGGTTGTTGCTTAGATTAACCTATTTTCCTATTATTCAATGCAATTGTCACACTAAAGGGGTTTGGGATTTGTGTTGTTGTTTTGTTTTCTTAAGGACAAGTAAAAATTTAGGTGTGGGGATGTTGATAGGTGTGAAATGCATCGTATTTTAGGGTATAATTTGATATGTGTTTAGCTGTTTATTCGATTGTTTAGTATGTGTTTAGGGTAGAATTATGTTAGTTTGTGGTTTATTTGTGTTTTAACTGTTTTATAGGTTAGAAAAATCCTTTGAGCTTAAATATAATTTTTTGAGGCACCTAGATGTGCTTGGTAGTGTTTCAGGGTAAAGATCGAAGAACGAAGAAGTTTCGGAGATAATCGGTTTGAAACAACATCCCACAATCATGGCATAATAGGTCACATCATGATAGAAGCCTAGTACACGTCCCACGATCGTGGTTTGCTTGCTACGATCATGACAGAAGCCTCGGATGTGGCCCACAATAGTGGCCTGTATCGGGCAGACGCGTAGATGCTTACAAATGTCAAGTTTTGAGGGAGTTTTTGGACCTTTGGAAACCCCAGAAAACCCTAAGGCTACCTAGAACACAAAAGGTATATAAAAAATAAGACAAAGAAGATGAAGGAGCTTTTGCATCAACCACTTTCAGAGAAACCTTAGAGAGAATTGTCAAGAGATAAAGAAAGAGAAGAAGGAAGAGAGAAGTGGAGAAGAAACCGAATCGACGTACTTCTCAGATTAGGAGTTTTCTAATGTTGCTGCCTCCCGTCTCCATTCAGATCATATTTCCTGTTTAATTTCCATTTTTATTATTGTATAGAATTGGGAATAATAGTATGATGATAGGATTTGTGAATGTTGAGATATTCTAAACTCATCTTCAGGGGTTTTATCTTTGATTTAATGAAATTTGACTATTTGTGTTTTTACTGGATTTATTGTGATTTAATTTCGACAATTACATAATTATGTGATAAATTGAGAGGGTGAATTGAGTGAAAAATAATTAAATTGGGCTAACAAGAGTTAGGTAATTTAATAGAACCAAAATTAATTTAAATCAGTAAATTGTACGAAGAGAGATCTTGCATAGGTTCCCGACGATTTTTGGATAACTTCAGATCTAAGTAGGGTTTTGGATAGATTTTTAATCGAGAGATTTCAATTCTAATAATCTGATTAAGGTTTATAAATTAGGGTTAATGGTTATAACTAGAGAGAGATTAATCAACCGTAGGCCTGTATAGAACCAATAATCCAGTAATTCATAATTGGTTAGGTTAGCATTAAAGATAGGTAAAATTTCCCTTTCTCTCAACTGATCGTTCGTTACTTTGATTCTTAAGTGCGCACTGCAACTGATCGTTCGTTACTTTGATTCTTAAGTGCGCACTGCAATTGTTAAAATTGTTAATGTTTTTGTGACTGATTATTGAATTGATTGAATTGCATTCTTGTTTTAGTTTTGTGTTATTTGAATTTTTACGAATTGTTTTGGCCTTAGATCTTACGATTAGATTATCCGTCCTCGTGGGATCAACACCTTAGATACTACACGAACGACCTGTGCGCTTACAGATTATCAAGGTTAATTAATTAAACCTTACACATATCGAGAAATTGATGATCAAGTTTTTGGTGTCGTTGCCGGGGAAGCGATTAGTTTAGTTCTTTAGTCTAAGAATTTTTCATTATATTTTGTTAAAAAAACTGAGAAAGAAGTTTGGGGCATAAAGTAGAGACACAACAAGACTTCTTAGAATGAGAAATGAAACATTTGAAGAGCTGAATGCTAAGAAAAAATGGAATGAACAATTATGGAAGATAGATATTATAAGGAGCAAGGAACTTTTGTGAATTATAATGAGGCACAGTATGGTTGCTGAAGCAATGATCCTTATTAAAACATATACACTCCAGGTTGGCAGAACCACCCAGATTTTTATTGGTCCAATAATGAAAGTACTTACGTAGGACATCAAGACCTATTTGAATTTCAGAAGTATGAGTCCAGTTCATGGGATTCTAAATTAGACAAAATCATGGAGAAGCAAAAAGACATGGAAGAGAACCAGAAGAGACTGGAAAAGCAATTTGATCAAGTAACAGAAAATTATGCCGCCTCTATTCACAAGTTGCAGATTCAAGTACTTGACTTCTTTTATCTTTCGACTCAGCCAGCGTCTTCTGAATTTTGTAAAAGAAGTGTGGATGGGTCTCTAAGTAATATGGAAATACATCAAAGAGAGCAATATAAGGCTATCACACGTAAGAATGGGGGAGAGCCAGAAGGACCGGTGGAAAACCAAATTAAACCCCACCTTATTGAAGACCAAGAGACGAAGAAAGAGATTAAAGAAAAGAATGCCAACCCTTCCTTTTATTCACCAGTTCTTGATATACAATATGTGAACATCGAAAAATCTTGGGTAGATGTTTATGAAAGGAACCTTATCTTTCTGATTAATGATGACCAAGTGGCATTCAACATGAATGATGTATTAAAAAATCTAAAGGATAGTAGCTCATTCAGGATAATTGAGGCGTTCGGATCTTCTAAAGAACAAAATGTTGGATCAAAAACAAAATTCATGCTTGGTATGGCTAAACGGTAGATTTCAAAAACTTTTTCCGAAATCAAAACACAATAGAAGCAGAAACATTAAAACAAAATGCTTTTAATCCATATATGATACATCATAAAGAAAATAAATAAAATAAGAACGCGATCGAAATATTACCGACTCCTCACTACAGCTTCGACTCCTCGCTATTGTGTTTTCAACCAATCTAATCTACCACTTGCTCTCCTTGGGAAACTTGGTTAACAAGATACTTTTGGTGGGAAAGGAAAAGGAAAAATGGAGAGTTTTTTCCTTTATTAAAAAAATGACAGCTACTTGGAAGAGAATCAAAATTAACGAACACCCCCATATTCATTCATATAGAATGCTAAAAGAGTTATACATTAACACCCACATTCATTCATGTAGAATGCTAAAAGAGCTTTACATTAACGCCCACATTCATTCATGAATGAATTTCAAAAGAGTTGTGTATGTTTTCTTCTTTAAAACGAGCCATTAAACCCATTTTATAAGAAGCATGACCGAATTCTACATCATTGGAGAATTCAGTTTTGTTTATCCTATTTTTTACATAAATTTTGTTTCAATTTAATTAATCTAATTAATAAAACCAAAATGCATCCCAATATTAAATGTTACTTTGGGCTTATAATTAATAATTAATTAGTGTAAGCCCAATATTTAATTATAAGCTTAAGCCCCAATTTAATCAACTCTTAATTAAATTGTTTCGGTCTTGTTGGCCTGAATCTAATTCGTCCATTTCTCTCCTTTCTCTCTCATTTTCTTTCCGGTAACCTTCATATATTTTTCTTACTATGCTTGATAACCTTACTAGAAGCCAAGTGGGGAATCTAATTCAACTTAAATAATTCAAGCTCCAACAAGCTTGGAATTAACTTAATCTCATTAGAATTAATTCCGATTTATTAACCAAAAGTCATTCTACTAAAGCCAATTAGCTAAACTCTTGAATTACTTAAATTATAAGAAAATATGTTTCAAATTTATTAATTCGATATTCAATCACAAACTCTATTATAAACCATATTATAGCCATCCGCACAATAAAGGTTAAATTTATCGCTTTGCCCTTATATTGGTTTTTCCTTTTAAATCTCCCATTTCACTCTATATGGTGATTAACACACAAGATCTAATCTTGAAGTTAAGACTTGATGGGTAGCTAGTCCATCAAACTATTGGCACTAGTTTAATCATTAATCTCCGTAAAACATCTAGAAATGATGATATCACTATAAACTCTTTATTTGACTGAATGTTCCTTGATGCATGTTTCAATTAATAATTCCAACATGCAGACACTGGATTGATGCCCTGTAAAAATCCATTCCGATCATATGAAGAATTATAATGAAACATACATGAGTTCACCACTCATCAAGATTGTGGTTCGTAATAAATGAATGCTAAGGTGTATGTTTTATGATAAAAGTAACGACCTACTTTATTCTTTTAAAAACATACATGATTCTAAATTCATTTAATAGTGCCATTACTGATAGTCAACTACTTTCATGGTTTGAAACTCATCATTCACCTGAAGTAAACTCCTTTACTTACACGGAGGTAAATCTCAACACTACAGTCTAAACCATAATTAAGCGAACAACTTGATTATTCGACTGTGAATCAATTAATTTAGATTATAATATTATGCATGTTTCTTATACATGTCCATGTATATGTATATTACTTACAAAGCAACCTTGGTACCCTATGACTAGTTATATTATGCTCATACAAATAAACCAAGCTCTTATGTTTTATTAATAATAAATATTTTCATTATAATATTGTAACTAGAAGAAATTTAAGTTATATGTAAATACACTTTCTTTCTATGGCACTATATTTACATAACCCTAACAATCTCCCACTTGCCCTAAAGTAAGTTTGACATATCCCTCATTCCCATACCTTATAGGCAACCCTCGAGCTCTTCTATGATAGTGTCTTCGTGAATGAATCAGCAAGGTTTTGATCCATGGGAATCTTTACCATATCCACCTCACCACGTTGTATTATCTCCCTTATGAAATGATACTTTCTCTCAATGTGTTTGGCGGCTTTGTGGTTCCGAGGTTCTTTAGAATTTACCACTACCCCCACTATTATCATAATAAAATGTAATGACCTTTTTGGCCTCAGGAACTACCTCTAAATCATTTAGGAATTTGTAGAGCCAGACTGCTTCCTTTACTGCTTGACAAGCGGCAACATACTCAGCCTCCATAGTCGAATCAACAACACAAGATTGCTTGACACTCCTTCAGACTACGACTCCACCTCCTAAAGTAAATATAGAACCATAAGTTGATTTCCTTGAATCAACATCTGATTCGAAATCAGAATCTGTATATCCTATCAGAAGAAGGTCACTTCCAGAGTAAACAAGCATTAAGTTCTTCGTCCTATGAAGATACTTCAGTATACACTTGACTACAGTCCAATTTTCCATTCCTAGATTGGACTGAAATCTACTTACCAGTCCCACTGCATAATAGATATCTGGTCTAGTGTAAAGCATGGCATACATTAAAATTCCAACTACCGAAGCATATGGAATGTTGCGCAACCTCCTTTTGGGTCTTAGGTGCTTGCTCTTTTGAAAGTTTGCTTCCATATCTAGTAGGCGTGAAACTACTCTTGGAATCCTGTATGGCAAACTGATTAACCATGTTCTCAATGTAGGCCAGTTGAGACAAGGCTATCTGCTTGTTCTTATAATCCCTTATAAGCTTGATCCCTAGAACATAGCTAGCCTCTCCCAAATCCTTTTTTGAGAACTATTTGCTTAACCATCGTTTGACCATAGATAACATTCCTATATCATTCCCAATGAGCAGAATGTCATTGACATATAGAATTAAGAAAGTAACCTTGCCTTCTTGTATGCTTTTATAGACATAAGGCTCGTATAGGTTTTGTATGAATCCATAGGTTTTGATAGCCTTATCAATCCTAATGTTTGTAGACCTAGATGTTTGCTTAAGTCCATAAATGGACCTTTGCAACTTGCATACATTATGCTCATTACCTAGCTCAATAAATCCTTTTAGTTGGGCCATGTAAATGGTCTCCTCAAGATCCCCATTAAGAAATATGGTCTTGACGTCCATTTGCCATGTTTTATAGATCAAAATAGGCTGCTATGGGCAAAAGAATTCTGATGGACTTGGCAACCAGAAAAAAAGTCTTCTCATAGTTTGTACCCTCTTTTTGTGTATAGCCCTTTGCTGCCAATCTAGCTTTAAAGGTCTCTACCCTTTCCATTTGATCCTCTCTTCCTTTTGAAGATCCATTTACACCCTACGGCTTATACACCTGGCAGTTAATTTACAAGGATTTAGACTTCGTTGGCCTACATGGAATCTATTTCTGATTCCATGGCCTTGAGCCATTTTTTTACATCAACGTCATTAACAACTTGTGTATAAGTAATGGGATCCATTAATTCTTGGTCTGAGATGGTAATTATGCCTTCTCCTAGACCTAGATACCTGTTGGGCTGTCTCATAACCCTCCCACTATGTTTAGGCGCTACTTGACGTTCAGGCTACTCTTCCGTTTCAACTCTTGAATCCATTTCGACATCTTGTTCCGTTATATCCAAATCAACTCTTGGTTTAGATGAAATATCTCACTCCTTTAGTACTACTTCACTTCTTCCTTTGTGATTTCTCACAAATTCTTCCTCCAAGAAGTTCGTATTTGTTGACATAAATACCTTTTTATCTTGAGGACTATAAAAATAGTATCCTCGTGTACCCGTAGTATATCCTACAAGCAAACATACCTCTAACCTTGGTTCCATCTTTATGGATTCAGGTCTTAGAACATTGACTGGGCAGTCCCAAGTCCTCAATGTCACAATGAAGGCACTCAGTTAGTCCACAACACCTTAGGTGCTTTAGGCACCAATTTGAATGGAGCAAACTTAAAAAGATAAGTTGTCATTTGTATGGTATAACCCCAGAATGATTCTGGAAGGCTAGCATAGGACATCATTGATCTTACCATTTCTAATAGAGTCTTATTCCTCCTTTCAGCTACACCATTTTGTTGAGTTGTTCTGGGAGCTGACAAGTTGGAAACAATTCCATTGTTAATTAGGAATTGTTGGAATTCTCCAGATAAGTACTCACCATCTCGATCCGATCGACGTTGTTTTAATGGCTTGCCTAGCTGCTTCTCAGCTTCAGTTTTGATTTCTTTAAACCTTTCAAAGGACTCACTCTTTTTTTATGCATCAAATACAGATAGCCATATCTAGAGTAATCATCTATAAAGGTTATGAAGTATTCATAACCTCTTCTAGCTTGTACGTTTATGGGTCAAAACACATTAGTGTGTACCATGTCCAATGTGGATTTAGATATGCTTTCTTTAGAAGGAACTGAGGCCTTGGTCATCTTTCCTTCAATACAAGACTCACAGGTGGGTAATGAACCATTGTCCAAGCTCATAAGGATCCCATCCTTCACTAGCTTGTCAAGTCTTTCTGATTGACATGACCCATCCTTAAGTGCCACTGGTATTTTAAATTAATGTTAGAGTCATTGGATTGTCTTGGTTTTATTAATTCTATGGTGTTTAATGAGTCTGTCATAGGTTCTATAAAGAACAATCCCTATTTAATTATCGTATTACAAATAAAATCCTTATTCTCATACATTGACACAACATTTTCAAAATATAAGGAATAACCAGATTTTATTAAACAAAAAACATAAATCATGTTCCTTACAACCATAGGGATGTAATATACATCCTCCAAATATAACCTATAACCACTAGGAAAGTCTAAAATAACTACTCATACTTCTTCTGCCGAAATATAGGACTTATCTGCTATCTTGACTTGAAACTAGCCTTTAGGTAGTCTTTTCCTTTGTTGGAACCTTTGCATGGAATTGCAAATATGGTCAGTGGCTCCTGAATCTAATATCTAAGAATCTGATGAATCTGCCATATGTTTACTTCCTAACAAACTTAGCAAACCCATACCTTGCTTACTCTTGAGGGTCTCAAGATAGACCGTGTAGTTCCTCTTCTAATGGCCCTTCTCACCACAGTGGAAACATTTTCCCTCAATGTCCTTTTTGGCCTTCTTTTTCATGGGTTGGGCTTTGACCCCTATTTAGGCCTTCCCTTTCTTTTCACCCTTCTTCTTTTACTTGCCCTTACCTTTAGGCTTAGAAGAAGATGCCACATGAGCCTCTGGCCTATTGGCCCTAATATTTAAATATCTCCTCCGTGTTCTGAAGGGTATTTATCAACTCACTTAAGGTGTAATCCTTGGTGTTGATCTCATAGTCTAACTTAAATTACTAAAAGGAAGTGTTTAAGCTGTTAATGATCATAATCATCTATGTATCCGCATCCATGTCTGCCCTAAGCATCTCCGCCTCAGTAACCATAGAGATTACGTTAAACATGTAATCCCGCACTAGTTCACTAGACTTTTGTATGAGATTGGGAAAGGTTTGGATAGCATCACCCCTGTAGACTTGGTCCTCACACCAAACATCTCATATAGGTGATGAACCATTACACCAGCGTTTTGTATGCCTGCAAGTTGCTTCTGTAACATTGCGCTGACAGAAGACTAAATACAGCACTTGGTAGTCTTATCAAAATCAGCATTCTGTCATCGCTCATGTTGTCGAACTTTCTCAGGAGTTTATTTATCACCCAGAGGTGCAGGCTGATTGTCTGTTAATACCCATGAAATTCGTTCATATTGGAGAACAATGTCGATGTAACGTCTCCATTCATTAAATTTCTCTCCATTTTCCAATTTGTTATTATTCAAGAGCATTGTGAGTGGATTCATATTGTAGTGATTATATCCGAAATATAAATTATTAAAGAATGAGGATACTAGTCAAAAATATTGGAACTTTGTATAAAATCATAATGCATGTATGCATGATGATGGATTCAACAAAACTTTAAAAAAACTTTATACGATGGTTATTTTTCTTTTTTATAATGGACTAAGTGACGGTGGGCCATCTTATCTATTAAAAGAAAAACTGGGACCCTTCTACTAAAAAAACTACCAAGCATCTTCATGCCTAACTTTTTTAGAAGCACTATAATTTGGTCCATGCATTTATCAATAAAGCTACGGTGGGCAGGTTATTGATAAACCATCTTGAGTGTACAACCATTTGATTCATCCACTAAAGGTACTTACAAACCATGCCTCAATGGGAGATCACATTTGCCATCAATGAGTAGACTTATCCTTTAGGAGACCCAAACCATACAAGATCTAGGATTCATGTTCTCCGAGGCGAGTAACACACATGTAAATAGGCCATCGCATGAAGATCGTGGACTCTCACGTGAGCATCCTCTCCCACTCAATCTTTTGCGGCCTTTAAGTTTTAATTAATACCATCTTATCTAGATGCAATTTGTTAACCATCCTATATTTTTTCATTATATATCTCATACATAATGAATACATGGCAAAACCTAAGGTTGGCAATTTTTCTAAATGGCATACAATCACATAATATCGCATATTATTTGCATCCATTTATCTTATGAATTAAATGGTTACTTTTGATTGTCCATCCTGGAAAATTAAAAGAAAATTACAAGGCCTTTTGGCCTAAAATTTCTTCTTGGACTTGGATATTCCGTTTCAAACTCTTCGCTCACATGACTCGACCTGTTCTGTAAAATCGAGTCAATGGAATTTTATTTCTAATTTTCTTAAAAAAATAAACACCTATCTTTACTGGGCCTAGAAAAAACCCACAATAGGATGAGCGTGAAGCCTAAAACCAATCCACCTATCACATTTCTAGCAAGGCTGCCCGCTACTTGAGTACGTGCTATAATTGTTAAAATTGTTAATATTTTTATGTTTAATTCCTTTTTTTAGTGAATGGTAAAATATATTAACCCAAAAAGTTTATGAACTCGGTCATTGGGGCATACCCCGACCAAAATCTGGAATCAAAAACATTAATATCATCTAAACAATCAAAATCATCAAAAAGTAATCAACTCATCAGGATAAATCCTATACAAGATCTTATAAATCAAACTCTTAATCTTATAAACTACAGCAAAGCATGTAAAAGAAACAAAGTCTAAATGAATAACATTCCTTGTCTTCCACAATGTATAGATGGTACAACAAAATGCCAATCATATAGCTTTGCTTCCTAGGTGTGCCCTAGTGTAGTCTCTCCTTATCCACTTGATAGCACTAGGGAGAGTAGACATAGCCTGCGCCAAGCCCAGCCAATCTCGAACAACATTCCAAACATCACTTGGGAAAGAACATCTGAAAAGCAAGTGATCAATAGTCTCCTGCGTAATACCACATAAGCTATAAGTACGATCAATGTCAAGAAACATCAAGTTATCCGTGGTTCACAATCTGTTATGAAAACCAAGCCAAGTGATAAAGGAGAACTTAGGAGGGATATAGTTCTTCCATATAAAAGGCATCTAGGGTCGTCTAGTATGCTTAACCCGAAGCAGCTTGTACACCTTCCCCGAAGAAAGGCCTTCATGTAAACATAGTCTCTGCAAACCATACACCACCTCCCTTTCTCTCAATTAGTAGTTCGTTAGTTTGATTCTTGGTTGCGCACTGCAATTGTTAAAGTTGTTAATATTTTCGTGACTGATTCTTGAATTGATTTAATTGATTGAATTGCATTCTTATTTTAGTTTTGTAACATTTGAATTTCTGCAGATTGTTTTAGCCTTAGATATTAGGATTATATTATCCCTCCTTATGGGATCGACACCTTAAGTACTACCTGAATGACCTATGTTCTTGCAGATTATTGAGGTTAATTAATTAAAACTTACACACAATGAGAAAACCACGATCATATCCCCTTTCAGATTCCATCATTTGAGTCTAGTATACCTCCTAGGACTTTTCTTCTTGCTCTAGGCCTTAATTATAAGATCGAAAGTTAACAATCTATACTAAGATGAAAAGTGAGCATTAGGTATCACCTTGCAATTCTTAGAACTAGATCAATAATTTCACCTTATAAGGAAGTAGTCAATTTGAGTTGCTATGGTTCTACTCTTTAAAGTCACCAGGTTCTCCTTATCTTTCTTGAAAAAAATTTTGGCGTTTACCAATTCAATCACTACCACAAGATCTAACAAAGAAGTCATACTAACATTCTTATCAGAATACTTGAAACCCCCCATGAGTCCATGAATATCCATCCAAGGTTGCCCATATATGACCATTAAAGTCTCCTCTTAAAATAACTCTGTCGTCAGGAGGTATTTATTGAATCACCTCATTTAACTCTTCCTAAAATTGACACTTAAGTTGTTCATCCAACCCTACTTGAGGTGCATAAGCATATAGCACATTGAAAACAACACCTTTCACCATAATGTTTAAGGACAAAATCATATCATTAGTCCTCTTTACCCTACATGTGATGTATGAGTTCCTTGACTATTAAGATACTTACCTCATTCTATCATCTCGAATACCCTGAATACTAAAATTTAAACTTGTTAATCTCTTTCTCTCTAGCCCCTATCCACCTTTTCTCTTAGATGCATGCTATATGAATCTTACATTTGTCTAAAATCTCAACTAATTCTAAGGACTTCCTTGTAAGGGTCCTGATGTTCTAAGAATATATTCATAATTTGTCAATATTTTTTCTTCTTCTATACCTAAAACTTATTAAAGGACTAGTCCTTACTCTATCATCAGAAGTCAAATCCACCACTCCTACCTTAATGCCTAACACAAGTTATAGAAGGAAAGCCTAACAAATAATAAAATGACTATAATATTACTCGAGCAAGGGAGCCTATGTTAAAGTATAAGTACACAAGACCACACACAAATCCAAATTAGATGGTCTAAAATCTAAACTACTAATGACAGCTTGGTTTTTGTAGAATGCTAAAACACAATACTGGAAGGTTAAAAAAATAACAAAATATTAAAAAATATAAACAAAAGAGTATAAAACTTTTAATGGATTGATGAAGATTGAAAATTGAAATCCTAACATCTGAAGAGCTATGAATCAACCACTAGTAAACATATTTAAAATTATTCACAAGCATAACTAACAGGAAAGAAAAAAATATGAGATACTAATTAATTAGAGAAGGTATCGTTAGTGAAAATAAAATAATTAGACTACTATTGTAGTAGTGGTAAGTCTAGCTCGATCCCACAGGGAGTGTTTGGTTAGCTTATGAAATGAAATTAATTAATGTTTAGGTAATGGGGGGCTGTGGATTTAATAAGAAAATAAAAAAATAAACCTAATGAAAATAGATTAAAGAAAACATAGAAAAAATGATAAAATTGGGGAATTCGGTAGGGATCTAGTTCTTTGGTTCAATCTCAACCAACACCCTAATTAAGCATCATTCATTAATTTGTTGCTCTTTTATCTCTCTTAACAATTATTGATTGTAGATTAACAACAAGCTCTGTTAATACCAATTTTTTTTACATCCTAGTTAATCATGAAGTGCTCGTTAATTAACCCTAGCTATCGAGAAACCTCGAATAAGCTCTCTAAGTTTATCCGGACAATTAGCTTACGAATAAGAAAAATAGACCAATCTAGGCAATAATCACATAAGCTCGAATTATTTAACCTATGTTATGTTATCTTTAATGATTCAGAACCATTAGTTGCTACACATGAATCGGGAATACAACAATTACATATTGCACTTGATTATAGCAATATTTTTCATGAAAAACAATTCAATAGAGCATTTAAATCATCATCTTTCAAATACCCAATCAATCCACACAAGATCACATAATCAATTTCTAATGAGAGAAGAAACAACAAAACAATTAAAAAATGCTTAACTTGGGTCGTCAACATTGATGTTATCTTTAAACCGGTGTCGGGAACTATGCCTTCCATGGGTGTCCCAAGAAAATGCTTTAGCCTCTACAAAAATATCCTAGCCGAAGACCCCCTTTCTGCGGCTCCCTCTCTTTTATTTCACTCCCACGTTACTGTAGCTGATGTGATGAGCAAAGATTAATGGTTGTTGATGGTAAAACCTATCTACTTGTTTTACGCTCAAAAACCATAAGTGAATGAGTCATGACTTGTAGTAAAAAGAGCAGATATCGATCCTACAGGGATTGATGCCTAATCACTGTTTAATTTAGACACAACTTTATTTAAGAAACTAAATTATGAAATGCAAATAATCTGGAAAATTAAATTAAAATTAAAAGATTAATGTAAATAATGAAAAATACCGAAATTGCAAAAAATCTGAATTCAAGAATCTAAACACTAGAGATTACTTTTTTTCCTATTTTGTCTCCCTCCTATTTTATCGATTAAATTGTGTCTCACCCTAGATTTCCGAATGTACTAATTACCCTCTCTTAAGGTGTAACTATTTATCCCTAATCAAATTAACAATAATCAATTGGACGATCTCTCAAAGCATAATCTGAACATTTTCCATGTAAAAATTTTGGAACAAGTGGAGGAATGAATTCTAGGCAGGGGACACGACAAGTAAGAAATCCTACCCATCAAGTGATTTGCTTCTTGACTGATTAGTGTGCCCCTCGATTTTCCTTCGTGTGCCTAGCCCAAATTGCACTATTTTGAGTTTTTTCTTCCTATTTTTATCGAATCACATCCAAACCTTTTCTTTGCAAAAACCTAGAAATAAATGAAATATGACTTACCTTATGTGATAGGGTGATTAAACATAGAAATTTGAGATTGAACATAGTGTATGTTAAAGGGAATTTACATCTATATAGATAATTTATATGCATATTTATTGTTTATATATGTATAATATGACTATTCAAGTTTACATTCTAATTTTATGAATATAATTAAGTATAATTTAACATGTTTTGTATTTAAATGATGTGTAGGAATTTATTTATTGGAATTAAGTAAATGTATATAGAGAAACACAATTCAACAAAACACATACGAAATAAATCATATGAGTATATGTGATTTGTATACTGTTCTAATAGTGGTAAGTTATAACTTGCATGAATGAACTTAAATACAAATTTTATGATTTCAAATGACTATCATATGATTTGTCAATATATTAATTATGAAATTGGCAAATGATTAAAGAAAAATGTTATAATGCCAGCATTATTATTTTGGTGGTAGATAGATAGGCATGCCTATAGGGTTACAGTGTAATTGCTACAATTTCACACCAATGGTTTCTTCATTTCAAGACTATATTGTCTCTATAGTTTGATGCCTTCACGTATCTATAGTTTGTTACCTTCGACTATCTACAGTTTAATACTTTTGAGTATCTCCAGTAATTTCTTTGGATATTTACAGCTCCCGTTATCCACACCCACAAGAATGTGCAGGCCTAACATAGAAAAATAAATTAAATAGTTATAAATAAGAGATACAACATGACAACATGAATTTGTACTGATGTACATTGAATATCAATATTTGTCTTATAAATGTTCATTTAAGGTATGTAAATAATGTATTAAAGCATATTTGCATTATGTACCTTGATTAAATATGCCATCACTATTTATATGAGTTTATGATATTTATAAATGTGTGTGTGCTTGAAAGATGACTGCTGTGAGTCATCATCCAAACTAAGTGTTTCCCCAGTAAGCTTTCAAGCTTAGCATAAGTGTTAATCCATATAGGTCCAAGTAATATAAGTGAGATATAAGGATCATCTGCAGGGACCAAGGCCAACCACTAATAGTAAATGTACTTTTGGAATGTATCTTTTTAGTTAAAGATGATTCTATATGTAATGAAGGAAATTGTAAATTGTCAATAGTTTGTAACTAAAAATGTAACTTATATGTAATATTTCTTTTGGATTATCATATAAATGTAAAGATGTAATACTACTCTTAAATGATAATGTTAAGTGATATGAAATCTTATAATATCTATATGTACAACATTGAATAGACAAATGTGTGATAACAATCCCTATAAATGGATAGCAATGTATGTCATGAATGTATGACTAAGAGTTTGATTGCCATGTATATGGATGGTTGTCGGTTCCATATAGGGGGTGTTATAGTAGCTATCACAAGTAGTGAGAAAAATAGTAAATTCTAAATCTTAACTACATCAGAATAAATTCAAGTCACAAGTTATTAATTAACCTCATTTGGAATCTTTTATAAGCAATAGCTAGGGTAGCGAATCTACTCATTATCATTACAATATAGGCATTTTTTAACTGATTATGCTCTTCATCAAACACCTTTCTACTTTTATTACAATACGAGGAAAGAACCTTGCATCCTTGTAACTTCCATAGGCCCACTTTAGGTCTTTAACAGGAAGTCCTTCTAAAACCATTACCAATTTGCCACATTCTTTGAGTTGTTTAATCTCCTCTACACTCCTAACATACTTTCTCTTAATAAACACTTGTGTTAACTCCTTTTTATTTATAGGTCCATTAAAATTCTATTTCATAAACTAAAACTCTAAAATTTTTAAGTATCATTCTTAATGAATATAAATCCTTCCAAGTTTTTATAATTGTTCTTAAACTTACAAAGTTTATAAAAACTTTATTATCTATTCCATGTAACAAGCATAAGGTATTTTTTGATAAAGAGTTCATTAGTATGTAACCAACAGACATCTTTTATAAAACCCAGTTGCCTGGATGACAATTTACATTTGAAACATATTTGGATCTAAGTTTAATAAAAATAATTCCTCAGATAAATGTTTCCATAATAACATTGAAAATGAAACTAAATTCCTAACTACCAAGTATCCAACTTTGGCAGTGTCACTAGATTTAAAGAGTTTTTTTTACATATCAATAAAAAGTAAAAATGTTCAAAAGAATTAGGTTAGGAAGAAACCTCAAAAGAATAACTATAAATTAACAATATTGGTTTCAATAAGTTACCCATTTTGAAGTCCAATCCGTCATCATCGTTAAGGCCATCCATTAGCTCCTCAGTGTTGAACATAGAGTCTGGTGTCAAAAAGTTAGACATGTCCTCCAATACTTGAGCTTTAAAATTGTTCTTGGTGGAATTGGATGGTGTTTTAGGTTGGTCAAATGTTCCCTAGTTATTTACATTAGAGATTGTAGGTTTCATAAGGCGCAGAGATGCATAAGTTAAGGATGTGAGGGAGATTAAGTGGTGAGAATCACCTTTTCTTGAAGGTCAGCGATGCACCAGAAGAACTCAAAGAGAGGGAGTTTATTGCATGTTATTTGTGAAGAATATTGTGGAGATGGGTGACAACAATAAGAAACATAATAAAGGTTGTAACTTTCTTTTGAGTTGTTTTTCTTATTGGAAACATCAATAAAGACTTGAAGTGAATGAGAATTAAAAGAAAACCTTCATACCTCCACTGAAGCCATTGGATCAAAAAAGTCATGTAAAAAAGTAAACATAGAGAAGAGAGGAGACAAATAAAGGAGACAGTATTATGGGGCCTCTTTCTAGTTGAGATATTAGCTGATGATAATGTTACAAAAAGTAATAAAAATTTAAATATACTTAATTTGAAAAAAATTAAGATATTGATACAAATTTTGTTAATTTGATGTTCAAGTTTAATGTTTTTGGAAATAGTATAATTTTTCTAATACTCCTAAACATTTAAGTCTAAATTAAAACTTAGTATAAACCGTAAGTTTCAAATTGCCTTATTTTTTCCTTAAATTAAATATCAATTTATACTTTGCATATCAATTGTTGGAACTATTTTTCTATCTCTCTTTAGTTTTGGTTAATTAGAAAATAAATGACCCAATTAATAATAGCTACTTAACAACTTAAGTAAAGTACCAAAAGTTTAGTTTATTAAAAGTTTAAGAATTAAAAAGATTGATGAAACTAAATAACACAAGCACAAACATTCACATTTAATTCAGTTAGGAGCCATTCTTTATAATCTAATTGTTATTATATAACAATTCATTAAATCTTACTTGCTTACAATATTAGAGTGACTAAACAATTATAGATTTAATATAAAATAAATTATAAATCATAAAAGATAATAAATTAGTAGGATTCATAGTAATTAAGTAACATAATCATGAGAAAAAAACATAGATGAACATTTAATTAAGCAAACATTCTCATTACGGAAAGTATTGACCGTAAAACTTTCAATAGTTTATTTCTTATGGCATCAAAAAGTATATACAATACAAGATATAAATCCAGTTCTTTATCCCCTGTTTGATTAAAATCAGTCTTAGTTGACATAGTTGAAGTTTAAATTCCTATATCAACATTCTTTATTCTCGTCTTACATTGGTTTATAAGTAATAGTTTCATCTATAAATGAGTGTAAAACTCTAACGATTTTTCATTTATATCACTCTAATCACTCAAGTGTTTAATGGATCAAGTATTTTGCTCAGGTTCTTCTTATATACATGCAATATTATAAGCTTGATAATACACCAAATATCTTCTACTTAGATTATATCAACATATAAATCATAAGTTCTTTAATTTTTGATTAAAATGAGGGTAATGTCAAAGGTAAAAGATTTTTAAGATAAAAAAGAGATTAGTAGAGTATTTGAAACATATATTAGGTGACTAAAGTAACTAGAAACCATGATCCACATTACACATTTCAATAATAATATTTTTATTCAATCCATTACGTCATTAAGAACATGAACTATTGTTATCATGTCATGTGAATATATATACATTATTATAATGAAATATTCAAATTTAAATATGCAAGTCTAATTTTCAAACATAATCCCCAATTTAGATTCATGAAAAGCACCACGTTATTCACCAGGACATCTCTACACTCATCACGTTTTTCTTTTCACATAACTCTTTAATTAATTCAATTCAAATGTCTTACTAACCTCTAGGTTGGGTATTTTTAATAAAAGAAAGGGTTATTAAGGTTTAAATGGGTTTAATTGGCTATTTAGGATGAATAGTTTTACCAAAGATAACCTTTATCCTTTTCATACATTCATATATCAATGGAAATTTGAAAAGGTTTAAGGCCAATTTTAAAGATACATCCACCTAGAATTACATCACACATTAAGGAAAACATAAATTGACATAGATGTCTCATTCTCATTTGAATCAAAACTTTATAAGGTTAATTCATTTATTGAAAAATTTTCACTAACTCTCTTTTTTAACTCAATAATTAATGTTAATTAAAGTTTATACCTTGAATTAAATTAACTATTTAATACATGTCACCTTCATACTCAACTCGTTTAACCTCATAGCATGTATGATAATTTAATCCACTTGAAACAAATTAAATGAGAACTCTCTAGTCAAACATGTCTTAAAAGTTAATTAACTCCTAATTATTACTAAAAACATATAAAAACATAAAATAAAATCCTTTATCCTTTTCCCCCCTCACACTTAAACCATTTATTGTCCCCAATGCAATAATTAAAAATTCATACACATTCAAACAAAATAGATTACTAAAATAAATTAAAATAAATAACCAAGTTAATCTACTTCCTTAACAAATAAGTAATGGTATGGGGCATTATAGACTAGGTAGGACTAGATGATGGGAGCCTATATGCTCAAATTTTATGTTTCCTTCTAAGCAACACCTTTGTTTATTATCATCTACTTGACTTAGTGCCTCCTTCTTAGAGATCATCTTGTCATAAAAAGCCTTCATATTTTTCTTGTATATCCATATGCTCTCATAGGTATTATTATGAATTTCCTCTAATTCTTGTAATTACATCTTTCTTTGCTGTCCATTTTTGTCCATTATGACTGGCTTCAATCTTGTTTATGGTTTATAGGTAAGTTTAGATCCCACTCCAAGTAGCATTATACACCTAAATGTAAATGGAATAATTCCTTTAGTATTTACAATTGCCCACCAAATAGTTATTTTGCGCTCCTTAAAGGCCTGAATAAGCTTTTACTTTTGTAGTGTATTAAGCTTATTAGAGATAATCACTGGTAATGTTTCTCTATCTTTAAGAAATGCATTTTTAAGATGACTAAGTGAAGATTTCAAATTTGGAATCTGTCCATGTCGAACAAAGGTAAGGGTATCTTACTAGAGATTGTTAATGAAATAGACAAAAAGTCACCTTTCAACCATAATTTCTTCGTCAATAAATTAGTCAGACCCTAATACTTGAGTGTGTAAAAAGAACAATATTTTCAAAACTTATTGAATCTAACCCTAATTGACAGCAACCTTATATCCATTAGAAGTTCATCAATTATCTCATAACATTGCATTTTCATATTTTAGCTTTTAGTGACACCTACCATAGGTCTAAGTTCGCATCCATCAGTCAAATTAGAATATAAAGAGATTAAAAAAACAAACCTTGGTCTAAATCCACATTCACTATTGGAATATTAAAACAATTATCAGTACAATTATATAATAAAAATTGCATTTTGAATATTCACCTTTAGAATTATTTTTCTATATCTCCTTAGTCATGGTTAATTAAAACACAAGTAGTCCCTTTATCCTAACTACTTAATGACCTAAGTTAAACACTAAAGGTATAGTTTAGTAGTAACTTCAAGAATTAATAAGATTGAGATAAACTAAATAGCACATGTATAAGCTGTCACTTTCAATTTTGTCAATTATCCTTCTTAGGATCTTATAAGTTTTAACATAAAAATTCATTAAATCTTTGTTGTTTCATATATTAGAGTAATTAAAATATTACATATTTAGTATCTAATCTAGTAATAATAACAAATAATGCAGTAGGCCAACTAATAATTAATTTACAATTAATAAAAAGAAATATAAATGAATAACTGATACTTAAAGCATAAATGGAGCAATGAGTACATACCGGATCTTACAATTTTATCTATTATAAGACTTTAATTTTCTTAAATAAGTATAAAAGTGTAATCACGCAAGGCCATAGACAAAACCTAAAAGAAAAATAAAAAATAATGGCAAGAAAGTGTTGTCTATCTTAAAACTTATTAGAATTTGATTTATAGACTAGTATTTTTGAATGTTGGAAAGCTCTTTAATTAGAGAGTTTCTCTAATGAAAATGGGCCATGTTTAACATTATACTTCAGATTCTTTGTTCTAGCTATCAACATAAGCTTTAGTACACCTATGTTTGAGACCGAATCTTCAAATCCTTTTTCGGTCACTAGTATAGGTTCTAAATATTCAATCCCAAGTTTGTCCTTTATATAATCATTATCTCTCAAAATGCATAACATGAAAGTTTTATATTTATTTTAAGTTTTTTTAGCGTCTTGAATTATTTCAATGGGAGTTTAGATGAGAGAGGTATCCTCAATTTAAGAAGCAATGTCAAAACTATCTATAATTGTCTAAATATCTTTATTTTACCTTTGACACTTCGACTGATATTTCAAACTATAAGAACATTGAGATCATTCAATCATAAAATAAGAGTAAATGATTAAATATTTAAAAAGAAAAATATGACATTTTGTGTTCTTATTATTAATGTTATCGAATTATTTTTATTACCTCTTCTTTAAGAGGCTTTAATGTTGGATCGAAAACAAAAGCATGTAAGATTTGGTTAAACGGTAGATTTCAAAACTTTTTAGAAACCAAAACGCAGCTGAAATAACATAACCAAATCAACATGTTTCAGCTATACATGATACGGTATAAGGAAAATAATTTACATAAGAACAAGGTGGTAGAAATAT
>JANZXP010091615.1:0-22794 GCA_027576715.1 Erythroxylum flavicans
AAAATCTTGTGATTTACAATTACTGCTTTAATTATTCAAATTGATATGATGCCATGTGGAGTATTGTAGTGATCGCACGTAGCGCTCTCTTATCATAGGATATGTATCGGAATGACCTACGGGCGTCCCAGTGCGTACCCTACGGTGAGGGGGTGTTACACAGTAAGTTAAAGCTGAGCATCAGGTTCCATCTGGTTTTTTACATCCTATTTCTATTCCTCAATGGAAATAGGATAACATTATCATGGATTTTGTCACTAGACTTCCTTTCATTCAAAGGAAGCAAGATGTTGTATGGGTGATTGTTGATAAGTTCACCAAGTCTGCTCACTTTCTGCCTGTTCGTCCTGATTATTCATTGGATAGGCTTACTGACCTATATGTAAATGAGATAGTGAAGTTGCATGGGGTGCCATTATCTATTATTTCTGATCATTTTCCTCGATTTACTTCGAGATTATGCAAAAGGCTTTGGGTACTCAAGTTAAGTTTAGTACCGCTTTCCATCCCCAGACAGATGGACAATCTGAATTGGTTATTCAGATATTAGAAGATATGCTTTGGGGTTATGTGTTAGAATTCCTAGGAAGATAGGATAACTATCTTTCTCTGATGGAGTTTGCTTACAAAAATAGTTATCAGACTAGTATTGGCATGGCGCCTTATGAAGCTCTATATGGTCAGAAGTGTAGAACTCTGATATGTTGGACTGAATTATGTGAAAACAAGATGATCGGGCCTGATATTGTGAAAGTTACTGAAGAGAAAGTTCAAGTTATCCAACAAACATCAAAAGCTACCAATAATAGGCAGAAGTCCTATGCTGATTTAAAAAGAAGAGATATTGAGTATCATGTAAGTGATAAGGTATTTTTGAAAGTATTGCCATAGAAACACATACTTCAGTTTGGGAAAAAAAGGTAAGCTCAGTCCACATTATATTGGTCCTTATGAGATTCTTAAGAGAGTCAGACCAGTAGCTTATCAATTAGCTCTTCCTAGAGAGTTGGCCAAGTTACATGATGTGTTTCATGTTTCGATTTTAAGAAGATATTAGTATGATGATACACATAAGATTCCTCTGCAAGAAATTCAAATACAACCAGATTTAACGAATGAAGAAGGGCCTTTGTCTATTTTAACCAGAGAAATCTGATAACTCAGGAACAAGCAAATACCTTTGGAGAAAGTACTCTGGCAACACCATGGACTCGAGGAAGCAACATAAGAACCGGAAGAGACCATAAGGGCTCAGTATCCTCAACTATTTTGATCAGGTATGAATTTCAAGGACAAAATTCTTTTAAGGGGGAGAAAATTGTAAGGCCCCAAATTGTACCCTAATTGGAATGCTACATTGAACAAGTAAGATAGGTGCTAAAAAAATTGTGATAAAAGTGAGGATTACATATGACTTGTTTTTAGTATAATGGATCATACTTAGTGAATTGGAATTAATTGTCACCATTAGAGAATTAATGTATTAACATATACATTTGGACTAGGAAAATTGTAAGGTGGCAAGATAAGTTGGTACATGAAAAATTAAGGTTATTAAGTATATAATTTAGTGACATTTGACATAGTTAAATAAGTGCCAAATGGAACAATTATTATGTGACATGTGGACTAATTAATTAGAGATAAGTGGACTAATTAGTTGGTGATAAATGCCAGCATTTTGTGTGGATTAGTGACAGCTCCTAAATGGGACAAGTGAGGAACATGCATGATGACACATGCTGTTACAATTTGTTGACATCTAACATTGGAGGAGACAAGTTTTTGCTGGAGTTTTCTATTTTGCTTATTTTTCACCATCTTACACTCTCTCCACTGAAACTTTCTCACTCACACTTTTTGGAATTTTTACTTGCTTTTTCGATCATCATCGTCACTTAAAGTACTTGTATGATAATGCATCAAGGAAGCTAGATCCTGCTATCTTTCATATTGCCGTCTTCTTGGTCTTCTTGGTCTTGGAATTGTGTTTGCTTTCTTGAAAGGCTAGAGTGGCTTGATCATTGAAGTAAAATATGTATTGACTTGATGACGAATTGAGGTCTGGATTATGATAGTTATTTTACAACTTTGGATTTTTATGCATGAAAGATCATGGATTGTGAACTGCCTCATGAATGAATTGTTAATTGGTTCTAGACATGAAATTGATGTGTAATTGAGGTATGAATAAGGAGGAATTAGAGTGAAAAGGATGAACTTTGGAGTAGGGGCACTGAAGGTGTAAGATGTGAATTAATTGTACTGGTTTCACTAAATAGCCATCAGTATTTTGGCTAAAACATGACCTGTAGATATCCAATTGGGGTGATTTAAAGTGTAGATTAAACCGCACACATATGCCTATAACGTTCATGAAGGAATGAAATTTTTTTCCCGAACAATTATGAAATTTGGCTTAATGTTGAGTTTAGGATTCTGTCACTGTTTGGGAATAATCTATAGTATTTTGGAGATAACTTTAGGAATAATGAACTAAATTGTATGAATTTTTGTACATTAGAGACTTAAGCCATAGAGGAACATTTATTTAGAAGACCATTTTGCCCAAAAACTTCAATTTCTATATTAGAATTCCCATACGAAAATTTGTCCTGAGAAAAGCTGAAAAATTATAGGAAAAATAGGAGATTAGCTTCTGTCACAATCGTGGCAAGGTAACCCATGATCGTGGCAGTACTTAGGAAGGGAAAATGTTGGTTTTAGACAAGTGCTAGACTATATAAGGTTAAGGTGCTTAAGAATGTTTAATTGAACTTAATTGAGGTTGAAAATGAGCCTAGATGATGCTAGAGTAATTGAATAAAAGTTAATTTAATTATGGATTGTTAGCTAAGGTAATTACTTAAGGAATGCGTGGTTAGTAAATAATATGTCTAATGATAACGTGTATGGTTTGTTTAAGGATGCATGTGTCCTTATGAACATAAGTGTATTTCAAAGGGTTTATATGATGAGAATTGAATATGATTGATTATGAATTGGAAATTTGTGTAATTATATGCAATGGGTAAAATGCATTATGTATTTAATGATATGTTATTACAAATGTTTATGCTCATAAGGTATGTTAAGTTTGTTTTCATGTGCATGTATATATTCAATTTGAGAAAAATGGAATAAAGATAAATGAGATTGTGAAATCTAAAATGGTTTGTTTTAAAACTGCCAAGTCCTAGTCGTGGGGAAATAGGGATACCTAAAAGAGTCAGCAGCTGCATCTGTAATCACACACTAAGGTGTCCTTTATAACTAGACACTAAGGTGTCTTTTATTCCAGACACTCCGATGTCTTTTGATTTTAGACACTTCTATGTCTTCAGTTTTAGAGACTTAAGTCTCTTCTGTTTCAGATACCAAACATGGTCCTCTTCTATTTTGGTCCCGTTACCCACTTATGTAAATTGAATTAGCAGGCTAATTTGTTTTGTACATTGTTACATGCTAAGTTCTATTATAATCAAGCACTGTTATGAGATAATTAAGTTCTGTTCTGACATAATTAAACAATGTTTTTGACACAGACAAGTTATGTTCTGGTACTGTAAAGTTCTATTATGGTATCATGGTATTTTATTATGATAATTGTAAGCTTTGCTCTGAAGCCAATATATCCTGTTTTGGTATATTCTATTCTGAGATACATCTTGTTTGGAATGTTCTTTTATATGAACAATTTAAGTTTGCTTATGATATGACCTGATTCAGTACATTTGAATGTTAGATGATTGTTAGAAACAGTCACCAAATTTTATCTTGTTTAGTTATTCCCCAATAAGCTTTATGCTTAGCACGGTGATTTTTCCTCTGTGTAGGTTCTGATAAGAAGGTTTAAAAACTAGGACAAAGACAACCACAGTGGCCAAAGAAGCATGTGTTTTTGTTTTTGGAAGATGTATATTTGTTTTTAGTTTAAGTTGTATTTCAATATAATGAGACATGTTGTATTTTATGTTTTGTTTAATGGTTTGTATTAACTTTAATACAGGTTGAATTTTGAATTTTTGGCATGTTTTTGGAATAGTACAATATGTTTTGATTATGCAATATTTCCTAATGGATTGTAATACTTGTTTGCTTAAGTTTCTGGAAATGTATGTAAGGGATTGTTTGGCATGTTTTAGTTTTGTTTTATGCAGCATCTACATATCCTTCCAGGGGGTATGTGGGTGTTACATTGTTTGGTATCAGAGAATGGTTTTGGCGATTTTGGTTTAATCAGTGCTTAACTACTGTTTGTACTTGAGTGTAAAAGTTGTGTTTTGACCTAATATGGTTTGTCCCATGATTTGGTTATAGAATTAAAGATGGAAAGATTTTATGAAGCTGTTAACAAGGTTACGGACAGTAATAATCCTGCACGATCTCATTCATCGATATCGGGACCCTCTGGGGTTAATCGAGGTGAAGCTGAAGTGCCACCACCTCCACCTCCAGCTCAGGGGGAGGCTTTGGTTAAGCTATCGCAAGATATGAAGACATTATTGCATCATATTACCGCTCCTAAGGCTCCGATTTATCAGCTACAAAAGTATGGATTTGAGAAATTTTCTGAAACATCACTAGAGCAATCTGAAAGAGCCAAGTTCTGGATAGAGAAAGTAAAGAGGATATTAGATGAAATCAGTTGTCCATTAGATCAGATGGTGCATTGTGCTGTCTCTCTTCTTCAGGGAGCAACCTATCAGTGGTGGGAGTTTGTTTTGAGGAATCCTCAGATACTGGAGCTTCTAACTTGGGATTTCTTTTTTTAAGAGTTTAAAGCCAAGTATATGACGGAAGCCTATAGAAAGGAGAAATGGAAGCAGTTTTTGAACCTGAAGTAGAGAAATCTATCTATTGCTGAGTACGATAGAGAGTTTAATTGCCTCAACAAGTATACACCTGAATCGGTACTTACTAAGGAGTTCCGGTATGATTAGTTTGAGAATGGTTTGAATGACTCGATCAAAGAACATCTGGCAGCATTCACTCTCTTGCAGAAAGTGAATTACCATCAGTTGGTGCAAGCTACTATTAAGATAGAGAAGCAAGAGATGGTGAAGAAAGAAAGGGCTCAATGAAGGGGCTTTGTTAAAGGAGGTCAGTACTCGGGCAAGCAAAGTTGGGAAGGTGCCTCCACTGCACCAGAATTCACTCAAAGATTAGTAGCTAGGGGAAGATGACTAAACTTTCCCTATTGACTGCTTCTGGTGGGGGTTCCTCTGCGGATCAAGGTTCTGGTATTCCGGAGTGCCCTCATTGTTCCAAATACCAACAGGGTACTCGTTAGATGGCTACAGGTGCATGTTGTGGATGTGGTGGTATTAATCATCTGATAGCAAATTACCCAATGAGACAATCTCAGACAACACAAGCCAGTAAGGAGGCTTCTCATGCACCTACTGAAAATAGAGGATAAGGTAGAGGTCATGGAGGATGACCTAATCTGAGTGCTCATTCAGAAACTCTTGATCAACCTATTGTACCTTCTACTCCAACTCGAGCTTATACTTTAAAAGCTCGCGAGGATTAGCACACACCTGAAGTCATTGCGGGTACTATTTCTCTCTTTGACTCTAAAATGTATGCTTTGATTGATCCTGGATCTACTCATTCTTATATCTGTGTTGGACAAATTTCTAATAAAGTGATGTTGTAGATAAGTTACAGTATGATATTCATGTAACTTGTCCTCTAAGTAGTAATGTGCTTATTAATCAGGTCTCTAGAAACTGTCCTGTTAGGATCCAAAGAAATAAGTATGTTGCGAATTTAATTGAATTGCCTTTTCATGAATTTGATTTGATTCTAGGTATAGATTGGTTGTCCATTCATCAGGTAATGGTTGACTGTAGTGTTAAGACAGTTGTGCTTAAGACACCTGACCAACCTGAAATAGTGTTGTATGGCATCCGCACTAGTTCTATGACTAATGTGGTATCTGCTATGCAAGCGTGGAAATTCCTTAGGACGGAATGTGAAGCTTATCTAGCTTTTGTGTTTGACTCTAAGAAGGAGGGTGGGAAATTGCAAGATATTCCAGTGGTGAGTGAATTTTCAGATGTGTTTCCTAAAGAGTTACTCAGACTCCCTCCTGAAAGGGAAGTGGAGTTATCTATCAAAGTTATGTCTGGCATTGCTCCTATATCCAAAGCACTGCACAGGATGGCTATTATTGAATTGAAGGAGTTGAAAGTTCAGTTGCAAGAGCTACTGGATAAGGGGTTCATTCGACCCAGTGTCTCACTTTGGAGAGTACCGGTTCTATTTGTTAAGAAGAAAGATGGTACTCTTCGAATGTAATCGATTATAGGCAATTGAACAGAGTCACGGTGAAGAATAAGTATTCGTTACCAAGGATTGAAGATCTGTTTGATCATTTGAAAGGTGCAGGAGTGTTTGCAAAGATAGACCTGCAATTAGGATACTATCAACTTCAGGTAAAGCATGTGGATATTCTGAAGACTACATTCAGGACCCATTATAGACATTATGAATTCTTGGTAATGCCATTCGGGTTAACTAATGCTCTAGCTGTATTCATGGATTTGATGAACAGTAGTTAGGTCCTATTTAGACCAATTTGTTATGGTGTTCATAGATGATATCCTGGTTTATTCCAAGAATGAGCACGATCATGTTCAGCATCTCCAGATTGTATTACAGACCTGTAGGAAAAACAATTGTATGTTAAGTTGAGTAAGTGTGATTTTTTTCTTTGGGAAGTATCTTTTCTAGGATATGTTATTTCTTCTCAAGGGATAATAGTTGATCATAGTAAGATTGAAGCAATTGTTAACTGGAAGCCGCCATAGAATGTGATGGAAGTGAGAAGTTTTCTAGGTTTTGTAGGTTACTATCATCAGTTTGTGAAGGGATTCTCGGTGATAGCATCCCTTTAACAACACTGCTAAAAAAAGGAGATAAATATGAATGGTCTGATAAATGTCAAACTAGTTTTAATCAACTAAAAGGAATGCTTACTAAAGCTCATGTATTGGCTCAACCCACATCTGGTAAGGAATATGTCATGTTTAGTGATGCATCTATAAATGGTTTGGGTTATGTCTTGATGCAGGAAGGAAAGGTTGTTGCATATGACTCTAGGAAACTAAAGCCTCATGAATAGAACTACCCTATACATGATCTTGAGCTTGTAGCGGTAGTGTTTGCTTTAAAGATTTGGTGACACTACTTGTATGGTGAAAAGTGTAGACTCTTCACTAATCATAAAAGTTTGAAGTATTTGCTTACTCGGAAGGAACTTAATTTGAGATAACGATGTTAGTTGGAATTGTTTAAAGACTATGACTATATTGTCGATTACCATCCTGGTAAGGCTAATGTCATGGCTAATACCTTAAGTCGAAAGACCCTTTCGGCTTTCTCAGTGCAGTAGGGTGAATGGGGACTTGTATCTGATGGAGCTTTAATACCTCAGTTGGAAGCTAGGCCTACCTTGAGGCAAGAAATTTGTGATGCTCAGAGAGTCGATGATAAGTTGCAATGACTTATTTTGGATGCTCGGGAAGGCAAACAACCTGATTTTTCTATAAAAAGAGAGGGTGATTTGTATTATAAAGATCGATTGTGTGTGCTAGCAAATGATGAACTGAAGAGGAAGTTATTATTTGAGGCCCATAATACTGTCTTTACTATGCATCTTGGTGGAAATAAGATGTATCAAGATCTGAAGCTGCATTACTGGTGGTCAGGTATGAAACATGATGTAGTAGATTATATATCTAAATGTTTGACATGTCAGCAATTTAAAGCTGAGTACAGGTTCCATCTGGTTTATTACATCCTATTTCTATTCCTCAATGGAAATGGGATAACATTATCATGGATTTTGTCACTGGACTTCTTCTCACTCAAAGGAAGCAAGATGTTGTATGGGTGATTCTTGATAAGTTCATCAAGTCTGCTCACTTTCTGCCTGTTCTTCCTAATTATTCATTGGATAGGCTTGTTGACCTATATGTAAATGGGATAGTGAGGTTACATAGGGTGCCATTATCTATTACTTTTGATCGTGATCCTCAATTTACTTCGAGATTCTGGAAAATCTTACAAAAGGCTTTGGGTATTTAAGTCAAGTTTAATACCGCTTTCCATCCCCAAACAGATGGACAATCTGAATGGGTTATTTAGATATTAGAAGATATGCTTCGAGGTTGTGTGTTAGAATTCCTGGGAAGTTGGGATAAATATCTTTCTTTAATGGACTTTTTTTTACAACAACAGTTATCAGACTAGTATTGGCATGGCACCTTATGAAGCTCTATATGGTCAGAAGTGTAGATCGCCAATATGTTAGATTGAATTATATGAAAACAGGATGATTGGGCCTAATATTGTGAAAGATACTGAAGAGAAAGTTCGAGTTATCTAACAAAGATCAAAAGTTGCCAGTGATAGGAGAAAGTCTTATGCTAATTTAAAAAGAAGAGATATTGAGTATCAGGTAGGTGATAAGGTATTTTTGAAAGTATCGCCATGGAAACACATACTTCAGTTTGGAAAAAAGGTAAGCTCAGTCCACGTTATATTGATCTTTATGAGATTTTTAATAGAGTCAGACCAGTAGCTTATCAATTAGCTCTTCCTGGAGAGTTGGCCAAGTTACATGATGTGTTTCATGTTTCGATTTTCAGAAGATATCGGTCTGATAATACACATAAGATTCTTGTGCAAGAAATTCAAATACAGCTAGATTTAACGTATAAAGAAGGGCCTTTGTCTATTTTAGCCAGAGAAGTCTGATAACTCAAGAATAAGCAAATACCATTGGTGAAACTACTCTAGCAACACCATGGACTCGAGGAAGAAAAATGAGAACCGGAAGAGACCACGAGGGCTCAGTATCCTCAATTATTTTGATCAGGTATGAATTTTGAGGATGAAATTCTTTTAAGGGGGAGAAAATTGTAAGGCCCCAAATTTACCCTAGTTGGAATGTTATATTGAACATGTAAGATAGGTGTTAAAAACATTTGTGATAAGAGGGAGGATTGCATATGACTTGAATTTTGGTATAATGGATCATACTTAATGAATTGGAATTAATTGTCACCATTAGAGAATTAATGTATTAATATGTACATTTGGACTAGGAAAATTGTCAGGTGGCAAGATAAGTTGGTACATAAAAAATTAAAGTTATTAAACATATAATTAAGTGACATTTGGCATAGTGAAGTAAGTGCCAAGTGGAACAATTATTATGTGACATATGGACTAATTAGTTGGTGAAAAATGGCAGCATTTTGCATGGATTAGTGGTAGCTTCTAAGTGGGACAATTGAGGAACATGCATGATGACACATGCTGGTACAATTTGTTGACACCTAGCATTGGAGGAGACAAGTTTCTGTTAGAGTTTTCTGTTTTGTTTATTCTTCACCATCTTACACTCTCTCCAATGAAACTCTCTCACTCATACCTCTTAGAATTTTTGCTTGCTTTTTGGATCATCATCGTCACTTGAAGTACTTGCATGATACTGCATTAAGGAAGCTAGATCCTGTTATCTTTTATATTGTCGTCTTCTTGGTCATCTTGATCTTGGAATTATGTTTGCTTGGTTAAAAGGCTAGAGTGGCTTGCTCATTGAAGTAGGAAATTGAGTTAAAGAAGGTATGGGAATACTAATCTTTATTGCATGTTATCATATGAATTATTTTATGCTTGAATTGGATAGAATATGTATTTACTTGATGATGAATTGAGGTCTAGAACATGATAATTGTTTGACAGCTTTTGTTTTAGATTTTTATGTATGAAAGATTATGGATTGTGAGCTGCCTTATGAATGACTTGCGAATTGGTTCTAGACATGAAATTGATGTGTAATTGAGGCATAAATAAGGTGTAACTGTAGTGAAAAGGATGAACTTTGGAGTAGGGGTGTTGAAGGTGTAAGATGTGAATGAATTGTACTGGTTTCACTGAACAACCATCGGTATTTTGGCTATAACATCACCTGTAGATATCCAAATGGGGTGACTTTAATTGTAGATTAAACTACACACATATGCCTACAACTTTCATGAAGGAATGGAATTTTTCCTGTCCCAAAGGGTTATGAAATTTGTTGAGTTTAGGATTCTGTCACTTTTTGGGAACAGTCTGTAGTATTTTGGGGATAACTTTAGGAATAATGAACTAAATTGTATGAATTTTAGTTCATTAGAAACTAAAGCCATAGAGGAACATTGTTTAGAAGAACATATTGTCCAAAAACTTCAGTTTCTATATCAGAATGCCTATACAAAAATCTGTCCTGAGAAAAGCTAAAAATTTGCAGAAAAATGGGAGATTAGCTTTTATCAAGATCGTGCGCAGTAGTTAGGAAGGGAAAATGTTAGTTTTAGACAATTGCTGGACTATATAAGCTTCAGGTGCTTAAGAATGGTTTAATTGAGCTTAATTGAGGTTGAAAATGAGCCTAGATGAATTGAGTAAAAATTAATTTAATTATGGATTGTTAGTTAAGGTAATTACTTAAGGAATGTGTGGTTAGTAAATAATGTGTCTAATGATGACGTGTATGGTGTGTTCAAGGATGTATGTGTCCTTATGAACACAAGTGTGTTTCAAAGGGTTTAAATGATGTGAACTGAATATGATTGATTATGAAGTGGAAATTTTTGTAATTATATGCAAAGAGTAAAATGCATTATGTATTTAATGATACATTATTGCAAATGTTTATGCTCATAAGGTATGTTAATTTTGTTTGGATGTGCATGTATATATTCAATTTGAGAAAAATGGAATAAAGACAAATGAGATTGTGAAATCTAAAATAGTTTATTTTAAAACTACCAAGTCCTAGTCATGGGTAAATAGGCACGCGTAGAAGAGTCAGCAGCTACTTCTCTAACCAGACACTAAGGTGTCTTCTGTAATCAAACATTAAGGTGTCTTCTGTGCTAGACACTCTGATGTCTTCTTATTTTAGACACTTATGTGTCTTCTATTTCAGAGACTTAAGTCTCTTATGTTTCAAATACCAAACATGGGTATCTTCTGTTCTAATCCCTTTACCCACTTATGTAAAAAGGATTAGAAGGCTAATTTGTTTTATACTCTATTACATGCTCAGTTTTGTTATAATCAAACGTTGTTTTGAAATAATTACGTTATGTTCTGACATAATTAGATAATGTTTTTGACATAGACAAGTTATATTCTAGTACTGTAAAGTTTTGTTATGATATCATGGTATTCTGTTATGATAATTGTAAGCTTTGTTCTGAAGCCAATATATCCTATTTTGGTATATTCTGTTATGAGATACATCTTGTTTGGAATGTTCTTTTATATAAACAATTTAAGTTTGCTTACGATATGACCTGATTCAGTACATTTGAATGTTAGACGACTTGCCAGAAACAGTCGCCAAATTTTATCTTGTTTAGTTATTCCCCACAAAGCTTTATGCTTAGCACGGTAGTTTTTCCTCTTTGTAGGTTCTGATAAGAAGGTTTAAAGACTGGGACAAAGACAAACACAGTGGTCAAAGAAGCATGTGTTTTTGTTTTTGGAAGATGTATATTTGTTTTTAGTTTAAGTTGTATTTCAATGTAATGAGACATATTGTATTGTATGTGTTGTTTAATGGTTTGTATTGACCTTAATACAAGTTGATTTTTAAATGTATGGCATTTTTTAGTACAATATGTTTGATATGTTTTGATTATGCAATATTTTCTAATGGATTGTAATACTTGTTTGCTTGAGTTTTTAGAAATGCATGTAAGGGATTGTTTGGTATGTTTTAGTTCTCTTTTGTGTACCATCTGTATATCCTTCCAGAGGGTATGTGAATGTTACAAATATATTATTAGTTTTTTTTCTAATTCACTTCCAGAATTCTTAAACCATAATTTAGCCAAAATTTTCCTTAATCACATCATTAATTTACTAAAAATCTCATTAGTTTTAAGAATGATGTTCATCAGTCACAAAAATTATTTGTACAAGTATAATTATCCCAAACTATAACATTCAAAAGTATATGCAATAAAACCACTATACTTAATTTGATATGTTGACCCTACCTAGACTCTACACTATCAATCACGTACACTAGGGTTATCGACAATCTTTCTATCTCCTAAAGCAATACAATAGAAAGAGATGAGTTGGCTACTTAGTAAAAGTAACTTAACTGTACCGTTAAAATCAAATAACTCAATATATAGTAAAAATAATCAAATGATAAAATGTACATATAGTACTAAACTACAAAAGCAATACTCAACCTGCCCAAACACTCAATAAATGTCTAGAATCTTATTATTATTAATTATTAATACTAATGTTATATTTATTATTACCTGTTGTATGTTTTATTTTTATTAATTAAATTAACTGGGCGCTACTTAACCTAGTAAACTTACATCAATAGTCTACCAACTTATTTCTACTCATCATAATTACTTATTGAGTGAAAACATAATTAGATGTGTAAATATCAGCACAAGGTACCTCAATCCCTCATTCTAATCTAGCACCTTGGTACTACTTCGGTACTTAGCCATTAATACAGAATATCCCTAAGATTTAAAATACTTCAATACGTAGCCATTTATAAAAGGCATTCCTGAGACTTAGGATACCCTGGTACCTACTCCATAAATAGGTACCTAGTCGTCTATTGCTCATATCTCAATAACCTATCAATCAATGACCATTAAATATAACCTATCTTAGGCAACTCGCAAATATACAACTTTCACAATCTATTCGTAAACCATTATAAACTAATTTCTATCTAATTTAATAAACATGAATTATCTTTTACCCTAATATTCTTAATTATACTCATGCACAACTGAAAATTTTAATTGTCATATTTTTCTTTAAATTATCAAACGATACACACCATAACAGGTAACAAAATATAAACACTTAATATTTTATATCTTGTCAATTATTTAGTTAATAAATAAATCCTTAAAAATTCATCAAAAATCTACACATTTAATTATTAATAATTAATTTAATTAATTTTTAATTCAAAATATGATTCACCATAAAATAATTTATTAATAGCAAAATTCACAATTTTATAAACCGTACATAATTGTAAGGGTACAATTTAATGTTATATTTACCTGATTTTCATACTTAACTATTTGGATTAGTCCAATATGCTCCCCAACCTGTCCTTCAGACCTAGACTTTTACAAAATTCTATTAAACTTTAGTTAATAAAAATTTTCAAACCCAATTACACCTAATAATTGCCCCTTTTTTACTATTTTATTCTTAATTATTAAAAATATCCTTATTTTATCTTGCCACCATAATTTTTAAAATACCCTTAATTATTATAAATTCTTATTTTACCTATACATTCTTTTATTATTAAAAAACACCATTCTAGGAATTAAATTTCAATTTCACCCTTAAATATTCACATTTCCTATTTTACCCCTTAATAAATCTTAAAATTCCTAAAATTGTCTTCTTCTTCTTTACCTCGTCATCACCCTCTCCTCTTCTCCTAACCTCCTCCTTTTCTCGTTTCCTAGCCACTTTATCTCTAAAATTTTCCAATTTCATCATAATTGTTATCACAAATAATCATAACATGGCTAGAAACTAATTTAGAATGAATGAAAATCACTAATTAAAGGGATGTAATTTAGCTAAAAAATTTCCCTTCTTACCTATTTGAAGTTCTATACCTTTCCCATAGAGTTTTGGATTGTTATTCTCCATAATTTCCTCTCTAATCTCTTTATACACCCATACACACACACATCTACTAATCTCATTTTATTTTTATACGCCGGATTGAGTTTTTATAAAAGGTCAAGATTTTTTGGGCTTTACAACAACTAAATGAGAGGATCCAATAACCAAACAAGGTACTTGACAACTTCTAGTTTAGATGTTTATGGCGAATTGAAAGGTCAAATAAAGAAGTTGCAATATACTTTTTTTTTACTTTTCAGGAAATCGAGAGTCTAGAAGATCGACCAAGCATTTTAACTTTATCAGAATGGACTTTTACCAAAAATTCTTCTAAAGTAGAGTTCCTATTGAAATATCCTATACTCCATCACTTCTGAACTTTAAAACTTAAAGATGTGGCTCAATTGATCCTGCTTTAGCAATTGCGACCTTAATCTCTTCACTAATTCATAACTTGAAGAGGCCGTGAGAGTATGGCCCTGGTTTAGCTCTACATATTTGAGTATGAAAGTGATAGTTAAAAAAAAAAATCACGATGGCCAACAATTGCACGATTCCCTATGTGGTGCTAGAGCAAGTAATTTGCAGCATCTAAAGTGTTCACATCATTTGATTGGATTTTAAGGCCTTCAATTAGGTTATGGTCATGAGAACTTATGGTTAGACCATGAGAAGATGGAAGGGATATTCCTGACAATTAAGGAAGATCTTCAGCTTCATTATTTAAAGGAAGCACATCAATACATTCGGATACGATCAAAACTTTTGTGTTTAATGAAAATTTTTGAGATCTCTATTGATGCTGGTGACATATACTAATACTGGCAGTGGCACTCTTCCTCTGAGTATAAGAGAGTCCATGAGATGGGAGCTCAAAGTTGCCAGCCTCCTTAAATTCAAATATCAAATCCCTTGAATTCTCCTTATTGAGATCGTTCCTCCTAAATCCATTTTTGACACTAACTATCTATTCCACTACAAGCATTGAGATTGTAAGTTCCAACTGTAACGATGAAAGGACACATCTGATGAGTTTAGGTGTGAACTTTCAATTGTTCACTCATAATAATTAGTTAACATCTTGACATTTTCTATAAATATAAGTTAATGTTCACTTAAAAAGAATATTTGAATCACATAAATATACAAAAAAAAATCTTGGAAGAAAAGTTTATTCAAGAAATGCTTTAACTTGTAGAAATAAGACAAACGTCCATGTAAGTGGTAAGTTTCAATGTTGTATGAATAGTTTATCTGTTTTAAATTTTGTAGAATTGTTTATTTGGTATCTATTGAAAATTTGTGTTAATCTCATTGATAAAGTATTAGATAATTGTTTGAATTTTAAAGTGATACTCATGAACAAATTGGAATAAATATTATAAATATGCATTAGGAATATGCATCATAATTATATTCTTCGAATTGTGTTGTATTAATTAATTCTTGTATGCGTGCATGTCATGATTGTGTTTAATCAATAGATTAGTGTTTATCCAATGTCAAATTCAATAGCCTATTTGTAGAGTTCCATTGTGGATGGAACTATGTTGTTTATTATGAACTAAAAACGTGATATGATTTTACAATAAATTCATATACATATAATACAGACAACGTTCAAATTACATGATATATATTGTCAAAACTATATCATTTAACATCCGAAGAACATTGAATCTGTTAGACCAGAATCTAGAAACAGCCAATACATCTAAAGAGACAAGGAGTAATACCACAAAAGAATCCGCGGCGTCTCTATTTGCTTTAAAATGTACACATTCAATACACAAATGCTGTAGAAAACATAGAGAAATCCAGGAATATTTGGAAGGAGTTTTGTTTCGATCCTAGAAATCCTTAAAAACGTTCAAACTCTATATCTGGAAAAAAAAATGGTCTACCAAAATTCTGAGGAAGGACAGGAGCAAAACAAAAAATTGACAACAAGACAAAACAAACCCGAAACATAGGCCTACGGAAATGTCAAATTCAAGGGGGGGATACTGTTCTCATCTTCTACCTCCACCGCCGCTTCTTCCAGTGGTGATGCTAGTTTGGAAGCAGCCTCCAATGGCAGGCCAAGCACCGGTGAGCAGCAGTGGAGAGGATGAATGGCATTATGGGTTCTCCATCCTTGCTGGCACTGCTTTATCCTGTGGCTACCATCGTTACTGCAGACACTAACTCACTGTCGCCTGTGATAATTTTTATCGGACGAAAAGGTTGAGGGAGGTGGTATAAGTTCTCCCTTCCACCGTCGATGCATTCTCTCCCGTCTACCTGTGAAATTCTTTTTCTGTCGGGTGAAAAACAGGAAGGATAGGAGACGACAAGAAGTGTATATGGTTACACGTGTATGAAAAGGGTGAGCCATGAATAAAACTATGGGCTAGTATTTAGACTGGTACTTGTACCCATTTAAATGGGTCAATAAGACAACATATGGGCCAATTACAATGACAAAATATAGGGCTAATCTTTTAATAATTTTGGGCTGTCCAATAGTATAAGATAAGTGGGCTAAAATAATTTGGATTTAAATGAAATTAAATATGGGTTTGAATGATTTAATGAGTTAGAAAACAAATTTAGACTTGTAGTTTAGATGACATAATTTATTTAGAAATAAGTTTCTAAATTTAAATATATTTAATTTATATGCATTATGCATGTGAATGAATTTAATAATAATTACAAATAAGTTTTTAAGTGATTAATAATTGAATGGATCAATCTTAGAAATAAAAGTCTAATTTAATTTAAATTACTAAGTTCATAAGTTCAATAAAAAAAATTAGAAATAAGTTTCTACTTGAATTGAAAATAATTATTATTACTAGAATATTGATTCATTCGATATATATAACAAGAAACAAGTTTCTAATTAAATTAAAAATGATGATGCATTTAATATTATATTAGAAATAAGTTTCTAATTAAATTAAATTAAAATATTTAATTAGAAATAAGTTGATAATTAAATTGAAATTATTAGTATAAGAATTAGAAATAAATTTCTAATTCATAATTTGATTTGGTTAGTTCCATAATAATTAGAAATGTATTTCTAATTCAAATTACCAAACTTGATACACATAAATAAACATAATTCATATAAAATTATAGTTATTCTGTTTGAATTGTCACTACACATATTACATAAATATTATTTGACAATTCGTCTTGAGTGCAATAATTGATATTCGTTTGTCATACTGATGGTGATTGAGAACATATGTTGTAATAACTTGTTTTTTTATACTGAGAATTAGGACATAGGATCCTAGACGGTTGTACATGAGTAAAAATATTGAGAAAATAGGAAATGCATTTCATTCAAATGCATATCATTAGCATACACACATGAAATATATTTTTAGTACACGTTTCAAAGACTGTTTATGCGCTTAATTGACATTTCCGGCGTATGAAAGATTTAAGATGGTTATGATGTGAAATGTGAAGTATTATGTCTTAAATTTTAGTCTGATGGTTATCAATTATTGATTTAGAATTTATTTGTTACATTTAAGAGATTTATAAATTTATATGCATTTTTGGAATAGGAAAAATGCCAAGTGGTAAGACACATTGATAAATGGTAGTAGAAATAATTGACAAATGGTAATAGAAATAAATGACACGCGACATTAGAATTTAATGACAAATGGCTTAGATAACTGGGTGACAAATGGCATAAAGATTGAGAGACAAATGGACTAGTTATTAAGAGACAATTGGAACCATAGGGAGATGATATGTGGCAAGTGACAAGTGTCACCACACTTGCCACACATCTATCTCACGATACACTCAAACATTTAAGACTAGCTTTCATTTCTCTTTCATTTTGTTGCATGCTCTTTCTTCTTTCTTTTCTCAACCCACGACACTCTCATCAACCCTACCACGTTGAGTTTTTTTCAAAATCCTACACTTTGCCATTTCAAGCTTTTGTTGTCTCCTTCTTGATGATGAAAAACCTAACCTTTTCCTCCTTAAAATGGTGATGATCGTGTAAGCTTGGAGAGTTAGGTTTATTTGATGATTTGAAGAAGCTTTAGAGTTAAACAAGTAAGTGAATCATTGACTTCTTGTGATATATGTAGCATATCAATTATGATGATAGTTTAAGGATAGATTGATGGTGTTAATGGTGTGTTAGGTGTGCTTGAACATTAATGATGAATGGATGTATTGATGTTATGTTTTTATAAATAATAAACCATAGTATATGGACTATTTTATGGATGATATGAGATGGAATTGGGTGAAAATGATGGGAAATGAAGTATAAATAATGAACTATGAAGAAGATATGTTTGATGTGGTAAGAGTTAAAATCTGGAGAATTTTAAAGGAAAAGGATGATGATATTTTCGGATGACACATCCCACGATCGTGGGAATGCCTCCACGAGAGTGGGAATTGCATAGAAAGTGAATTATTGAAGGAATTGACTGGGAAATTCACAGATCACCTATCCCATGATCGTCGAAAGGCCTCCATAATCGTGGGAAAGGCATTAAAAATAAAATGTTATCTTTTATGTGAGTGTTGGATCAATTAATGATAAGTTACTTTACCTTGGTGCAATTGGACTTGATTGAGGCTTAAAATGAACCTAGTTTGATTCTTGATTAGTTGGTTAAAGTGTTTGATAAGTTTAGATTGTTAATTGAGGTTTTAACTTAAGGAAATGATTGTTGATATCATTAAGTTTAAAATATGGAAATTTATGAATGATATAAGAATGAAGGTGTTCATAGGAATGTAATTGAGATCCAAAGGAATGAGTAAGGAGTATTAAGTATGAATGAATGAGAATCTGGATTTTTTTGTGAAGGAATGAGTCAGGATTGATGAATTTAGAATAATCAAGTTTACTTGAGGTATAAACCTAAGTGCAAACTAGATATATACAAGTTATAATGTTTGAATGATCATGACTCGTGTTTAAGGATAAGGATACATACCTGGGAAAAGTCAATTGAGCATACATTGATCATCACACACACACATATATATATATATATAGACACACACACACACACACACACTTGTATGAATGATCAAATTAGTAATGTGTGTACAATGTGTGTATTGTATGATATCAGACACTCAAGTCAAACGCCAGCATCCAAACATTGCTAGTTCGTCGAGGCAATAACTTATCTAGAACTTACTGTGAGTCAACTTCGATGTTCTCTCACCATAATTGATTGTTCTGTTTAAATTCAGTTATTGAGTTGTTATTGTTATGATTTTGATAATTTCGAACAATTATGGTCTGAGGAGTTTGATAATTGAGATGGTATTGGGAGTGTTCTTAATTGAATGTGAATCGAGAAAAATATATGTACTCAACGAAATATTGAATGTCAGATTTAGATCCAATGAATATGTGTAAACAACTGGGTCTCTAATGAATGATAGTTATTGAAAGTGTTATATGTGAATTGATTGTAACACCCCATTCCCAACTGACATATACACGTGTGTCCATCAGATACATGTGTACATGCCTGTCAGAAATAACATGTTAACTGTCTCCTCTTCACTGTACATAACATGGCATGATACACTAAATCATCAATCACAGATTTTTAAAAATCTAAAATGTTATCACATTATATCAAACCATGATTTACATTGTTTCATATAGCACAATATCATCAATGTTTATACAACATTGTCCTATAAATATAAACAACTCAGTACACACCACATACTATAAACTCAAAAGAAACAACTAAGTCCTCAATTTCAGCTGACCGACCTTTGAACCAAATCTGACCGTAACAACTGCACAAAATATGCTTCTACAAAGTCTTAGAAGCTAGGTCGTCTCACTCTCGAACCTGAAAAGCAACAGTGCAATTTTGATGAGTTTTGCGAACTCAGCAGAGTAACCATCCTCGATGGTTCACTCATGTCATAAAACAAGATCAATCATAATAGGTAATCACACAGTTTCAAGCCACTTGACAAGTATCAAATACTATCACAGATAAATCATTTCTCAGTTAAACAGTTCAATCATATAACGTCATTCACACAGCTTTGCAAATTTTATATGCAGATGCGATATGTATGAGACTCACATTCATTTTTATATTGTTGTGACTGTGTGCTTTTACAGTATCCCGAATTATCTGGCATAGTCAGTCAATCTGTGACTCATTGATCACAGTGAGCTATAGGCTCGAAGCACATATGCTGGAGTTTAAAGCTCTTATCAGTAATAGTATCAGTAGCAACACCAGTCACGACTCCTTTATATTACATGCATCGAAATGAAGTGCATGTCACAATTTAGTCATCAAATTCAATCACTTTCATTTGCATGTAATATAACAGTATATCAGTCCTAGTATCAATTACAGTAATAGTCACAGTAGCAGTGGTCATCGAACTAGGTCCGGCATTTAACTTTTCAGGTGAGAATTAAAAAATCATTTAGGCAAACACATTCACATTCAATCAGTACTTCCAATATCATTCTCATGCATCAAAATGCCTCGGAAAAATATTGTCTGAAATCCAGTACACAATCAGCACAATTCAGTACAGTTCAATAAGATAGCAATACAATTCAATAATGTATAAAACAATAAGGTGCGACCATCTTAGGTTACTCACAGTATGCTCCAAACAGCTATTGCCTTGAAGTACTAGCAATGTCTGGATGCTGTCATTCAATGCGTTCTTCTATACAGACAATACGTTAACATATCACAATATTGTACAATCATGTATTCATTTATACACATTCATGTATATTGAATATGTACAATGCATGTTCATGACGATTTCGGGTTTCTTATCATCAATCTAGTTATAATAATCATTCGAATATCCACATTTAATTTATTAACACAAATTTGTTTTAAGGCACACTTTCGGGTCCATTTTGCACAATTAATTTCATCAGTAAAGTGAAAGAATTTGGTAACACTTCATTCTAAAACATTATTCTCCTGTGTCTTAAGTCTCTATTGATACCAAGAGTATTCAATTTGGTTAATTATTCTATGAGTTATGCTCAAAATACCAGAGACCGTGCATATTTGAAATTTTGGCTAATGTATGATTATGCATTCAAGTTATACAACCTATATCTCTCAACTCCCACATCCAAAAATTACAAACTTTATGCTAATTTAAAGCTAAGAGAATAAAATACAACTTTGGTGTAGAAACCTTAGCCTAATTCTGTCTACATCAATACAGTTTATTTAACAACCAGGACATGTTTTTTGTCCCTGGGAGTGCTACAACCTAGGTTAGGACTCAATTTCATGCCAGTTTTGACAGTATTAGAGACAGGATTAAAATTCTACTTCTTCAAGAAAGTTGTAGACATATATCTCTAGTTTAATCTGAATTAAGAATCAACTAGCTTAGAGTTCTACATATTAAGTTATAATCAGAATGCCAAAGCATATTCATGAAAATTCCCCATTTCATTACATTCCAGCAGACTTCCACACTTTCATCCTATCAATCACTTTCAAATTAATTTAGATAGCTCTAAATTTTTATGGAGAGAAAGAAAAATGTCTTAGGAATCCATTGATCTAAGTTTCAAGTTATTTGGAGTTCGGATGAAAAAGTTACAGCCAAAAGATTTTGAGTTGTTCAATGAAATACTCTAGTTCATAATTCATACATGCAGCTACCACCCTTTTCTCTCTCTGAACACTCAAACCTTCATCTTCTTCACTGAACTGCACTTCTCCTCTTCTTTTTTCATTTTCTTCCATTTCCAAATTTACACACTTCGAACACATCCAATATGCATTTCTAATTTCTATACAGTCCCTAAATAAATCAAATTCAAGTTTACACATCAAAAATCACAAATCTGAAACCTTACAAATTCTCTCTCTCTCTACTGTATTTTTCAGATTTTGATTCTTACTTCAATTTTCTTCCATCTACACAAATAACACTCCAACCGATTCTTCTAACTAAATTTTGGCTCATCAGCACAAAAACAAATCAAAAATCCGATTCTCATACTTGTCAATTTTTGTCTCTGCATTTTATTTCACTTCCTACATACATCTAATGTATTTTTTCCCTTTTTTTACTCATTCATTTCGTCACAAATTTATCATTTATGCAACTTTATTTCATGACTTAACCAAAACTTTATTTCATATCATTTAACTCATTTAAATTCATGTAAATCCATCTCCAAAAATACTTCACAATTTCATGAATGAACAGTGAAATCACCATATTCAGATTTCTCTAAACCAAAACAGAGTATATATCTTTACATCGACTTTCCAGCATTTTTGCATAGTCAAAACAGAACTTATTTCACAAATCTTTCATTTATCATCTCATGCATTAGCCACCGAAACTGCAGCTAACAGCTCATGCAAGTATCTATTTATGAACGTTAAACAATCATCATCAGAATCACTTACTTGATCTAGCAATTAATTTTAGCAATAAGGGGGAATCAAGTATACAGAAAGCATAACAATTTGCTATTCGGTGCTGAACGTTTCTTCACAGTGAAGAACAATAGCTACAGTAAATTTCCTTACTCAAAACATTAGAATACGTATATGCTTTGAATGTCTTTCACGTGTCACTATTCACATGTGCCATTTATCGCCAACTTATACAGCCTACGTGTCACAATATAAATGGTCCATTATTTCTAGTCCAAAAATACTCCAAATTTTAGAAAATTTTCCAAAATTCACCAAAAATCTGAAATAATCTAAATGTTCTCAAATAATTCACAATTCACATTTTAATTGCATTTTTAACAATTAATAATACCCAAAAAATGTCAATGAATGCGTGTACAAATAATTATAATGTGCAAGATCAATAATATTGTGTATTTGTATGCCGCATTATGCAAAAACATGACTTATGCTTCCTAATTTCTCATTAAACTCGAATAATCACCATTTAAACCCTAATTCAAGTGACAGGATGTTACAATTCTCCCCTCCTATCAAAAATTTCGTCCCCAAAATTCTTACCCGATAATTCAAATAGGTGGGGATACTGTCGCCTCATATGATCCTCAGTTTCCCATGTTGC
>JANZXP010091634.1:0-22789 GCA_027576715.1 Erythroxylum flavicans
CCTTTCTGACAACTCTCACAAAAGAAATCTTTGTTAAAACTTATCTTTGGTAATCCTCTTACCAAATCATGTCTAACTAAATTGGAAATGTGTTTAAAATTAACATCACCTAGCTTTTTGTGCCAAATCAAATTTTCACCATCTTTTGATATAAAATATGAAATATTTTGATTTTTCAAATCATCCAAGTTAATTCTATAGAGATTGTTTCATGAAATGAAATATTTTGGCTTTTCAAATCATCTAAGTTAATTCTATAGAGATTATTTTATCTCTTAGCAGAAAAGAATATGGACCCGTCCTTATTTCTAACTAAACAAAAATTTTGATTAAAGGATACTTCAAAACTAGAATCACATAATTAACTTATACTGATAAGATTATGTTTTAAACCATCAACTAGCAGAACATTATCAATAGATAAAAAGGAATCTTTACCAATTTTGTCGATCCCAATTATTTTACCCTGCTGGTTGTCTCCAAAGGTTACTAATCCTCCTTGCTTATGTTGGAGGTCTAGGAACATAGACCTTCTGCCCATCATGTGTCGTGAGCAGCCACTGTCTAAGTACCATTGATGGTGGTTGCTTCTTCCAAATAAAGAGATCTACAGTATATACTATATCCATCTTAGGTACCCATATTTTCTTGGGTCCTTTGGGGTTGGTCTTGTAATTATTCTTAAAATAATAAAAGATTACTGTTTCTTTTTCTTTTTATTAGGAACAAAATTCTTATTACAAAGAACATTTCTATTATGAATTGTATTTCTGCCAGAAAAGCCTAAACCACTTTTATCATCCGGATGTCTATAACTTCCAATCATATCATTCATCCTTTTTGTACTCTCTGTAAATTTTGATAAATCTATTGAAAGAATATTAATCATTTGTTTTAAATGATTAGTCTCCTCAGATCTATCTAGAGTTACTTTCTTTTTCATATCATCTACTTGCTTTTTAAGGCAGACGTTTTCTTCTTCTAAGATTTTTGTGTTCTTAGAATTTTCAACAAATTTCTTTTTCAACAATCTATATTGTTTTATAATAGCATGTGAATCTTCTAACAATTCTAAATAGGCATGCTGAAGATCATTAAAGTTAGAGATTACCTCATCATCGCTTTCACCTTCAACTACCAAGCATATGTTTGCTTGTTCTGATGATTCTAAGTTGGATTCAGATTCAGACGTATCCAGATCTTCCCATTTTGCCATCATGCCTTTTTTTGTTTCCTTGACTCTTCTTTTGTTTTCTTTTAACCAAGGGGCATTCAGACTTGTAATGTCCTAGTTTATTACACTCATTGCAGGCTATAGAGCTTTTCTGATTCGTCGAATCGTCTCTGTTAGTCTTTTTTAAAGAGGAGTCTTTATTTCTTTTTGTTTTCTTTTTCCACATCTTCTAATTTTTCTTGAAATGAAAGATAGTTCTTCTTCATCCTCATTTAAATCTTGATCAGATTCACTAGAGTCACCATTCTTGATTTCTTCAATCTTTAATCTTTTTAAGGCGTGCTTCTACTTTTTTGCATTTTCTGATTCTTCTGGCCAACCTTCAATGCAATAGATTTGTCTCTTTTGGATTTATCTTCTACATCAAGCTCTACTTCATGGATTTTCAGTTAACTAAGCAATTCATCTAGTTTTAGCTTGCTTAAATCCTTAGCTTCTTGTGTTGGTGTTACTTTGGGTCTCCATCTTTTTGGAAGACTTCTGAGGATCTTTCTGACATGATCTTGATTATCATAGATTCTTCTCAAAGCTTTAAGTCCATTAATGATTATTTGGAATCATCCAAACATTTGATCAATAGACTCATCATCTTTCATCTTGAACTGCTCATACTAATGAACAAGAATACCAATCTTGGATTCTTTCACCTGGTTTGTGCCTTCATGTGCAATGGCTAATGTGTCCCACATTTCCTTTGCAGATTCACATCTATGAACCTTATTATATTCACTTCTGCTTATAGCATAACTTAAAAAGAACTTGGCCTTTGAATTTAACTGAGCAAGAGCTTTTGGATCAACTAACCATTGGTCATGAGAGATGCTTTTCCTTTCATAGTTTGTTGGGTTATATGGACCACTTTCAATGATATCCCAAAGATCAATGTGTGTGAATTCTATGAAGAGTCGCATTCTGTCCTTCCAATAATGATTGTCTTCACCATTGAATGCATGAGCTCTTATGACTGAGGCACCTTTAGCTATAAAAACATGTAATTTAGCCATAGATCTTTGTCCTCACTTTATAACAGTGTTTCATGGAAACTTCGCTCTGATACCAACTGAAGTAAATCACTTGTTATTAAAGAAATCACATATAATATGTAAAATACCCAAGATGGGGGAGTTGAATTATGTTAAATCATCTAAAATAATAATCTTTAAAAAACTTCTTGATTTTCTTGAAAGATTCAGATTATTACAAAACAACGCACTTATTTTGTTTGAGTAATTGCAACATTGGAAATAGTATCTACTCTTCTAACAATAAGAAATTAAAGAGATAAGGGTTAGAGAATATGACACCATGATTTATACTAATTTACCCTTAACCTTTGGGCTACATCCAGTCCTTAGAGTTTATATGAGATTTCACTATCTCTTGTAAATTTACAAGTATTATTTCTCACTTCCAGAGCCTTTTCAGGTCTCTTTCACAAAGTATTCTTTATCTACTATCTTAGTCTCTTCAGGCTCTAGCCTTCCCTTCCACTAGAAAAGATACTGTTTAAGTTTTATAAACTCACATTATAGGTGTTCTTTATCTCTCTTCTTCCTTCTTTTCACTCAGGATACTTTTATAGTATACTCACTTGATCACAGAATTATTTTGTGTGAGTAGAGAGTTAAGAGTTGAAAATTCAAAGTTTTATATTTTGTCTATGACAACAACTGATATTTATAGTCTAATTCTCTAACGGTCCTCTTAAGAAAACTTCTTTTAGAATCTTCAGAGATTAGTTATTAGTTGAGTCCTGTAACTAACTCCAGCTAACTAACTGAAGTTCTAGATTATTCATCAATTATATCATCTTGATTTGATTTGTATGCTTCGTCTTATGCCTTGACTTTGTCTTATGTCTTCGCTTCATGTGATGACTTCACTTCATCTAATGACTTTGCTTCGTCTAATGATTTTGCTTCGTCTTATGACTTCGTTTCTTCTTATGACTTTACTTCGTCTGATTCGTCTTATGCTTTGTCTAAGTCAACTTTTTGAATATCATCTTGATTTGATGATTTGTGCAACTTACATTTATCTGCGCACTTAACAAACTCATTAAAATAGTTCTCACACTTCTTTTGTTATTATTATTTGACTTTCATCAAAATTAATAGAAGAAGTCAAGTTTTCTTTACTTAACAACTCTAACCCATAAAACACTCAAAACAAAAATATCTAATTAAATAACATAATCCTAACCTAAATGTGCATTAATTATTCAATTTAACTACTAAACACATACTAAACTACCCACTAAAACATTACGCAATCTATCACTATCAATTACGTCTCGAGAAAGGGTAATTAACCCTTTGAAATTCTTAGACTGATACCCATTAATGCCAAAGTAGTAGAAGTAGCAATTGAAGATAAGATAAATCCCATCTTCTCATAATCAATTAATCTTGTCTTGTACAATTCCTTGATTTTAAGTGGGTGTGCTTTATTTGATTTCTTCGTGTTAATTTTGGAAATTCATTTTCAACCAATCCATATTCAATTGCTTAATTTTCTGCTCAATTTTATTTTCATTTTAATTATATTTTTTAGACCTTAGACAAAGTTATTATTCAATTAGTTCACTAATTCCTTATGGGATTGGCACCTCAACTACTACGCTTATGACCCATACACTTATGAAACATTAAGGGTTTTATAGAAGTAAAACTTGGTCAACACCTCTACATCGTATACCACTTCCCCAAGGGCATACGGTCTTTGGAGATAGTAGATGACGGAGAAGAAACCCCTAGTGCTGTCACCACATTTATTAAGGCCATAGGCTCATATAGACACTCAAAATAGGTCATTTAATGCTTCACTTCAAGATGGGTGAACTAATGAAGAGATATTAGGCCATTCATACAAAGTAGTTCGAGGAACTTGATTCATTAATTGAAACGTTCTCAAATATGAGCTCAAGTCATTTAACCAAGGTTAAGTTATCCCTAATGATTCAAAACCATTAGTTACAACAAATGAATCTCAATATAACAATTACTATTTATATTAATTATTTAATCAAAGAATCTAAATACAATGATTACAAATTGTATTAACAATTCTAGCAACAGGTTTACAATAGAAACAATCTAATTATAACGAGAGTACCATTATTTATACATGAATACCCAAAACGATTAAACAAAGGATAACCCAAATAATTACAAGAGAGAGATCCAACATTAAACAAAGATAAGATAAGCTTAATTGTGCATCTAGGCATGAATTTTACCTTCGAACCAATATTAGGAAGTTGGCCTTTCATCTTCTCCAACAAGTCTAAGAAGTAGCCTCTGTCTCCTCCATCCTTGCTAAAAATTAAAGAGAAATGGTGAAGAATTGTATCTTTTTCCTCTCCCCCTCTATCCACCATCACAACTTATTCCTTTTTACATTAAAACCTAGGGACAGGTGGCATGGCCTCTCACAGAAATGCATGGCTCCTTACAGGTATGAGTTGTGTCTCACACTCTCCTGCCCATGTAGGGGTGTCTCATGGGTGTGAAACACCACTCATACCCGTGAAGGTCCATGCATGGCTGTGCATGGTCTCACACCCATGAAGTTGGTTGCACGACCATGAGATTGCTCATGACTGTGCAACTTCACCAGTTGGCCGTGAGTTACTTCCTTGCTTTGTTTGTCACTTTCACATTTTATCTTGTCTCTTCTTATTTTGATCCTCTTCTTCTTCTTGCTCCATGAATCAATAGAGTATGAAAATTTAAAATATGGCTCAATGAATATGCTTTCGAGTCACTTTAGCTCCTTCACTTTCGAAATGTACCTAAAATCAAATATGTGCTAAAATGAGTCATTTTTAAGGAATTAATCACTAAATGTAGTAGATTAAATAAATCAACATTTAAGCATATATCAGGTTCCCCCATACTTAGCTTTTAACCTTCCTTTGGCAGACCGTCAAAATCAAAATAAAAAAACAAAACTCTTACTCATTTTCCATATTTCCTAAGAATAAATAATCATAAGTAAAAATGAATAACTTTCAGAAACTATAGCAAAGACTCAACATTCAATACTTTCACTCATGATCAATGAACGTTCATCACCCTTAAAAATTGAGCAATCCAGAGGTAGATTTGGAAAAAATGCGTTTAAACAAGATATATTTATAGGTACACTCAAACACCATTCATGATCATAAAAATCCACAACTTTGCATATAATTTCATTTCTCCACCACTAAAAGTCGCATGCATAATCATGAATCAAAGGACTTTTCTAGGGTTATAATATGGGTAAGGGTAAGCTGAGATGTTGGGTAATGTAGCATAAAAGCCATTAAGCTAGTGAAGTAAAAGTAACACTTAATAAGATATCAAGTGAACAAGTTAACAGTCATTCAAAACTAGATACCGTCAGCTATGATGAATGCAACAAATATATTTCACAACTCAATTCAACTCTCACATCATACCATATGAATATAACACAAAGAGTGCTCCATCCAAAACAACATTTGCCTTATATACAATATATTCAAACCACCCCTTAAATATAACTTAAGGAGGAGAAACCAGTAATTAACAACTTTTCAAAACAATTGTATTTCCTCCTTGATACTTTTACTCAAACTCACAATTTTTTCTTTTCTCTTTTTCTTCCTTTTTTCAAATATAATAGTGAAAGCAGCTAAATCAATATGGGAATTCATAACATGGCATTTTAAAAAATATAACCAACACATATGTACACAGACCCCCACGTTTAGTCTTTTGTACAATCATAGTCATCAACAACTAACAATGCTTCACTAGCTTTAAGGTTTTTGTAGGACATTTGGTTAGGTTTAAAAGAATGCAATTTGGTTTATACAAAAGGGAATGCTAATAAAGCTCAAAAAGGGTTAACAAAGATAAATTCATATAAATAGGTAGGCCATTTGGATAATATAGCTTGTAAACATCAAAGAATGCCTAATTATTTTCATGATAATGCATTTGATAAAAATGTGGTCGTGAATAGAAAATCAAAGCAAAGTCAGAATGTACATGTCATGAAGGTCTCACATAACAAAAGATAGTGAGACTGATATGGATGTGCTAGTCTAAATATGACTCAAAATCTCACTGGTCTTTTTGCCTACCGCTAGTCACCACTCTTTTAAGGATAATGCACATTAACCAATCACAAGAGAAAAAGTATATGTTAAAGTTGCCATGGATTTTCTAGTCAATTCACACTCTAATTATGACTATATAATCTTAAAAGCAATAAAAATAAGAATTTTTTTTGTTTCTTTGATTTTAAAAACCGCTTAAGAAGCCACATAAGCAACAATTAAGCTCAAAAACATGCATAAAAACTAAGATCCCTACCCCATACTTAAAACTTACATTGTCCCCAATGTAACATCAAATGTAAGAAATGGAGCATTTAATGAAAATAACAAATGTGAAAATGTAAATAAACAGAAATTGACTTCCCTTGGGTTACCTACCAAATAATGCTTTTATTTATTGTTGTTGGCTCAACTACATGTTGCTCTCATCAAGTGACAAAATTTTGATCTCTAGGAATCACAACTTTGGCCTTTTCCACTTGGCTTTCATCTAATCAAAGCTTAAGTCGATGACCATTTACTTGTAATGTCTTCCCTATTTTTAAACTTTTGATCTCTACTATACCATAAGAAAGAATATTAGCTATAACAAAAGGATCGACCCAATAAAGACAAAATTTATTTGGAAACAATTTATATTTAGTGTAATAAAGAAGCACTTTTTGAGTAATGATAAAGTTTTTTGGCGAGACATTATTGGTCTTCTCTTTTATGGAAATTGCTTCTTGCTATTTGTATTTTGTTGCTTATAATCTTCCTTCACTGAAAGGTCATTCACATTAATTGAAAAAATAGAGTGGTTATTATGGGAGTGCTTATTGATATTAAAAATATTGAAAAGGTTAAGTTCCCTATCGAATTCCATCGTGATAGTACCCTCACGAACATCTATCTTAGTTTAGGCTGTGTTGAGAAATGGCCTCCTTAGTAAGATAGGTATTGGTTTATGGAAAGTTTCATCATTCATATTAACCACATAAAAGTTAGTAGGAATTATTAGCTCATTTAATTGCACAAGCACATCCTGAATCCTATCTAGGTAAGCATTAGAACGATTAGCCAATTGTATGGTAACAATAGTTTCTTTTAATGGCCCAAATTTAAAGAAACATACATGGAATGAGGCATAACATTACATCTCGAATGGTTTGTTTACTATCATTATTACAAATTTTTTAAGGAATAGTAAACATTCTTGGATCCTTACAATGAGGACGTATTTTCTTTTTGAAAACTGTAGAAATAATTTCACTTATCCAAATCATTTCATTACCTCTTAACTATTTTGCCTAAAAAGTTCTAAAAATTACCTAGGCCATCCTACTCACAAGTATACGAGGTAGTTATAGTGATTACCTAGGGTCATCTCCCATGGAAGTGAAATTTGTTAACTAAAATTAATTTTGAATAAAAGTAAAAACAATGCAATCCTAAACAATATCTCGAATTGTTATGTGAAAGATTTAGAGAAAATCATGAAATTAGAATGAAAAATAAAATGATTCAACTAGAAACAAAGACAAGTAGAATTCAAAGTGGAAACCTCTGGAGAATTAATTTCACTAATTTAATCTCCTATACATGATTAAGGAAAATGATTAGACAGTTGTCTTACCGAAATTAACAATTTGGCCTTAAGATCAACTCAAATAATTAACTAATCTTACTTTCGTGGCTAACAAGTTATCACCCGAGTTAATTATGGAAACCTAACTACTAATTACCACTTAGGTTAATATATTTCTAATTATTAACCTAAGCGTCTATAATTTCTCGTTCTATATTAAGCTTCTACTCTCAGTCCTTCATTTAATACTAAAAATGATGAAAAGTTTGGCCATTTTATTACACCCATTCAACACAAAAACCACATAAATAAATAAGACAACAAATCCGTAACTTAAGTATGCGTGGTCAATTAAAATAGCTATATTAATTCTTAAGAAAAGAGATTAGCCCATCACAGATGTCACAAGATTCATCATCATTAAACACTTCAATCCCATCTTTATCAATATAAGTGAAGTATGTAAGTAGTAAACCAAGTAAATAACCAAGATAAACTATCAAATGCAATAGAGTATAGGTTAGGTTAAGCTAACATAATAAGAAATCTAGTACACAATAGAGAACAATGCAACAATAAGGAACAGAGTAAGCAAACAAGGTTGTCGTATAAATGACTTATTGTGGTCTCCTCCAACTCTTAATCTTTCTGCATTACATTTTGCCTTCTGCTTTTGGTTGATGTTTACCAATATAACTGAATGCTCCCACTGCCTTAACCAATGTTGCTCTTCTTCTTCACTGACTCTCTCTGTTTCTATTCTCATCTTCCTTTCTTTCTCAATATCCTTCTCTTCCCGAATGTGGCTGTCTGTGTAGAATGAAGAATGAAGAGTGTAGTGTAGTGTGCCACCACCTCCCTTACTCTTTATATTTGTAATCTACTTTAGATCTAGTTTTCTGAGTTGTCCTTCCTGTAGATGACACATAACAAATTGATAAATTAAGGAAAAATGGGTCATCGGAGTGCGTGAGGTGGTTATGGGTGTGACCACCTTTGTCACCCTCATGCAACCATGGTCATAGTGGTGACATGTTTAGTCACCACCGTGACTAACTTGTCCTGGGATAAATGACTTAACATGTCACTGTGGTGACAATTTAGTCACCACCGTGACAAGCTTTTTCACGATGATGACTTAACATGTCACCTTTTTCATGGTGATGACACGTTTGGTCACCACCTTTCTTTGTTTTCTTCTTTTCCTTTTATGCAAATTTACGTCAACTTTCCCTTCAACCTTCTTGCAAAATTTATAAAATAATCTAATTAACATTCATGCAATAGTCACACCATTTCACTCAATTTATCTCACATTTGGATCAAAACATAAGGATTTGTAACCAAAATCAAGATATGGAGGCAATTAAAAGCAATAAAAACTAGACATAATAATTCCCCCATATGTAAACTATGCTTGTGCTCAAGCATATTAAAAAAAACACTAGACTATAGAAGAACAAACAATGGAAACAACAATTTTTCCAATAATAGTCAAAGATATGAATGATCATTTCAATAAACACGACCTAAGAACTTTAAAACTCGTAATACTGAATGAATAAGTTATTATTCTCATATTTAGCCAAAATCAACAAGCACTTCAATTTAAAGAACCATCGACAAGTATGATAGAGACTCACTCTAGTCTCTATTTTCTCAAGCATTCAATGGTGGGATATGTATTCACTCATCGCTCATCTCATGTAAAACATCTACTATAAGCTTGCTTACCAATCCAATCTCCACCACTCATATTAAACATAAAATCAATATAAAGGACTTTATTTTGGTTGTAATGGGGTCAGACTAAGGGTAGGAAAAAGGAAACTCACAATTTAAAACCACAATACAAATTGAGCATTTAAAATAATACAAAACAATGAATCATAAAACACTCAATGCTTTCCTTTGATTAACAAAATTAACACTTCCTATCTTTACTTCTCTCCTCTTCTTTTCATTTTCTGGTCATCTTCTCTTCCTTGCTTTTCTTGTCTATTTCTTTTTTCTTCTTGTTTTTTCTTCTTTTAAGTAACTATTTATTTAAAACAAGGAAATCAAGAGAAGAAAAATATGGAGAAAATATAATTACTATAACCATACCTATTTTTAACTCAAAAGCCAACTATATCCTATAATTCCCACGCACTTGTTCAAGCAATTATTCCTTAAACCTAATCATACACATTTAAATGCTCAACTTGCCTTATGGTATGCACAATAAAGAGGATAGATAATAAGGTTAAGGCTCATATTTTGGGTTTAAAGAAAGAAAAGGTTTCATGTTAAGCTCAAAGGTGGTTCATTAAAGGTAACATCATGGTGGCCTTTTAAGCAAAAGGGGTAAATCCTAATTGCCTTCATCATCTTAACATTTGCATAAGATTATGTGATCTCAACTAATATTTGCAAGCAAGTTCTAGAGTCCCTCAATCATGAAAGAACACTCGCAACGAAGAATGCTTGAATTCGGTGTTTAATAAATCAAAAAGGCTCAATTTTTATCAAATGAAAAGTTTCATTCATCTGTCACAAGATAATGTCAATTTTAACCGAAATCTAAGTCAATTAGTCTAAGCATGCAAGTATAATCATTCACTCATATTATTCATTTATAATCTCAATCAAGTTCATTTAATAACCATGCATCTCTAACCACTAAATGGGAAAACAAACACAAAACATACAACACAAATAATATTTTTTTAAAATATTCCCCAACACACATACTTAAACATCACATTATTATTAATGTGATACAAGAAAAAAGTAAAAGAGGGTCTAAGACAAAAGAAAAAAATTAACATGAACAAGGACAAGCATTAAAAATTAAAAGAAATTAAACTAACATACAGTAAAAATAATGAAAAGAAAGAGATAGAAATAAAATACAAAAGTGTGGGTGGTGACTGCATTGATGTAGTGTAAAGCATTGCAGTCAACATGGTATCTTTCATTAAGGAGTGGTGAATAGCTATAAGATAGACAATTAGAAGAGATTGAAAAGTAGGTGTGTGCACACAAAGCAAATAGATTAAGTCGAGTTTCACTAAAAAAGAAATAACAAACAACTAATTGAAAATCAAAATAGAAATTATATGGGTTGCCTCCCATTTAGCACTTCTTTAATGTCTTTTAGCTGGAAACCTCAACCGTTATGCTCAAGGTGGATTGCTCAAAGTGTTTGAGTCCATTGCTTTGTTCTTTTCATCAGGACCTTTGCTCAAAAATTCACCAACCTCTCCCTTAGTTGCATCTACTAGCAATTTGTAGCATTCATTACTTTCTTTAACCAAGTCCAAATTTTTTTCTTTTTGTTGCAAGGCGAAATCAAAATATGCAGCAATAACTTAATTGACAAAAGAACAGTGTTCAGAAATAGTAGTAGTAGGAATAGGTTCAACATTAAAGATTGAAAATTCTACCTTTCGCCCAAAATAGTCATGCTTAGCTTTCTGTTTTTCACATCAATCAAGGTATAGGAGTGGCCATAAAAGGCTTACCTATGAGCATGGTGTGCTCTTCCCTTGTTGTTTAACCTCCCTTTTGTCTAAGACCACAAAATCTACAGGAACAATCAGTCAACTAACCTTCACTAACACATCTTCCATTTTTCCTTTTGGATAATGGATTGACCTATCAGCTAATTATAGGAATATATTAGTTGGTCTTGACTGTCTTAAATCCAGTTTCTCATAAATAAAGTGGGGCATGAGGTTTATACTCACTCTAAGGTCAAGCATACCCTTAACCTCATCACCATTACCTATTGATACTTGTAAAAGAAAACTCATCCTTCAATTTGGGGGGTAATTGCTATTGCAGCATTACACTTGCAACCTCTAAAACTGTCACCTTCTCGTTTGGCTCAAACTTCCATTTCTTAGTGCTTAGTTCCATTAAGAACTTCATATAAGCTGGAATGTTTCTGAACACACCTAACAAAGGCAGGTTAATATTAACTTTGGAAAACATATTATAAAGATTAGAAATTTGTTTATCATGTTTTGATTCCTTAAGGTGGATCAAATATGGGATTAGTGGTCTGTAAGGCTTAATTGTCTTATACAATCTTAGTTCTTCATTTTAGTCTACTGCCTACCCCAGTTTTTCACCTTTCTAAATCTGACTTGAATGGTTTTTGTGCCCATTACATCCTCCATTCTGCTCACCTTCTTCATTGGGTAGGCTCTCCTCCTCTTAATTACCTACACTAGATAGATTAAAAGGGATCTTAATATGCTTATCGATTAACTTACCACTTCTTAGAATAGTGATTGTTTGGGGTTGCTTGGGTTGATTGGGCAACTTCCCTTTTGGATTGTTATGCATTTGAGCTGTAAGTTACCTACTTGGATCTCAATGCTCTTGACAAATGCCTCAAAAGAATCAAACCACTTGTTTTTCTTTTCTTGATTTTGAGTTATGACTTAAATAAATGCATTCAAGCATTCCTCAAAAGAAGACTTGCTTGGTGGCTTTTGAAATGAGGATTGCCTCTGGTAATAATTCGACGTCTGAAAATTTTTGTATTATGGTTGGTGCTGTATTGGATTATTGGTTTTTCATGAAAAATTAAGGTGGTTTCTCCAATTAGGGTTATAGGTGTTTTATTATAGATTATTTTGCTCCCTTGGTTGAAAATCGTTGAGTGAGTTCACTTATTCTTCCCCTTCTGCAAAAGGCTAATAAGAATATAAACAAACATTAGCTCTATGACCACAAGTTTCATATATACCATATATCTTTTGATTTGGAATGTTTTAGTCTACTTTAGGTCTAGGTTTTCGAGCTCTCCCTCCTGCAGATGACACATAACAAATTGATAAATTAAAGAAAATTAGGTTATTGGAGTGCATTAGGTGACCACGGTTGTGACCACCTTTGTCTTCAGCCATGGTTACGGTGGTGACATGTGTAGTCACCACCATGACTTATGTTACGAAGGTGACAAGTTAGTCATCATCATGACAAGCTTTATCACAGTGGTGACACCTTTAGCCACCACCTTTCTTTTTTTGTTCATTTCCTTTCATGCAAATTTAGTTCAACTTTCCCTTTAAGCTTCTTGAAAAATTTACAAAATAATCCAATTAACATTCATGTAATAGTCACATCATTTCCACCCAATTCATCTCGTGTCTGGATCAAAAGAAAAAGATTTGTATCCAAAATCAAGATATGAAAGCAATTAAGAACAATAGAAACTAGACAGAGCATTAACTTTCACTTGTTTGTACATAATTCCTTAAGGAATTTTGCATACTTCGACATTTTCTTAATCGCTTCTAACAGTGAAATGTTCACCTCAACCTTCTGAAAGGTCTCCCAGATCTCTTTATCCTTACACTCCTTATTAACTTTGCTAACTTGCTAGGAAAATGTAGAGAATTATTCCTTTCAACAATTGGGAATTCAACATTTTCCTTTGAGCTTGATAGTATATCTCTTTCTTCTTCAAGCTCCCTTTTAATGTCTTTATTACCTATCCCTTAAGTAATTCTTTTGGGGTCCTCAAGCTTCCTACCACTCCTTAAGGTGATTGCATTAACATTCTTCACATTCTCCTCCAGTTGTGATGGTAGTTATCCTCCACTTTGTGACTCTAGTTGGTCAATCCTTAATGCCATCTGATCCATTTGACATTCTAAGTTTTGGAAGCTTGATTTTACTTCTTGCTAAAATTGTAGAGTTTTATTAGCAATGGACTTAATCAAATCTTCTAAATATGTAACTAAATCTGAGGAAGAAGCTTGAGGTCTAGGTTGGAATTGCTACAATCCTTATAGCCAGTTTAGGAAGTAGTTTTATTGCCTATTCTATAAGGCCCCAAAGTAATCCCTAGTTGAAATAAAACATGTTTATGAAACTACATATGTGATAGGAGTTAGAACTGTGTTATGATTAGAATATGAAAAACATATGACTTGAATTTTTGATCAAGTGGATCATATTTAGTGGTTTGGAATGGATTGACACCATTAGAGAATTGAGGTATTTAAAAGTACAATTTGGACTAGGAAAATTGTCAAATGATAAGTTAAGTTGGCATATGAAAATTAGAATGACTAGCCTATGAAATAGTGACATTTGGTATAGTTTATGCATTGATATTTGGCATCAAAATCAGAGAATATATGGCCTAATTGAAGTGTTACAAATGGCATCTGAAATGGTTGGCAAATGGGCTTCATGCCTTGGTGTTAAGTGGGATATTAAGCTAGTCACACCTAGCTGGTGATGAACCAAGTTTCTGCTGGAGTCAATCCAGCTTCATCCATTTTCTCTTTAACTTCTGGAATTTTTGCTGGACTTTGGATTGTCATCACTTGAATTTTGGTAAGCTACTGAACCTAGAAAAATGTTCTTTTTTTTTGTGCTATTGTTATGCTAATGTTGAAATTTGTACATTAAACCTAGATATATGATGAATGCTTGGAAGGATTAGTTTGGCTTGATATTTGGAGTTTTTTTCTTTTGAATTTTAAAGAGATAAGGGAGTACTAAACTTGGTATCATGATTGACCATGTATTGTTTCATGTTTGAAGTGGATAAAATATGTACTGAATTAATGAAGAATTGTGGTTAGAAACTTGATACATACTGGATACTCATTAGAAGGAGTGGTTCCACTAAAGAGGCATTGGTATTTTAGCCATATCATGACCTGTAGATATCAAAATAGGGTGATTTTAAATTCATATTAAACCAAATACATTTATCTACAACTTTCATGAAGGAATTGAATTTGATTTCTATCAGTAAGGGTTTTGAAGTTTAGCTTAAAGTTAAGTTCTTGTTGTTGTCTATGGTTGAGAATAGTCTATATTATTTTGGGTATAACTCTTGGAATAATGAACTAAATTGAATTAAATTTATTTCTTTTGAATCCTAATACATAGAGGAACATTTTTTTAGAAGAACGTATTGTCTAAAAATATCAGTTTTTAGGTCAGAATAGCCATACAAAACTGATCAAAAAACCTATCCTGTGAAAACAACTGTTTGAAGCATTAATATAAAGGATATATGGTTTAATAATGATGAATACAATGTTGAATTGCTTGGTGTGATCATGAATGAATGAGTTGCTAAGGTTTATGTATCATAAATTGGATATGGATGTTTGTGAACTGGGAATTTCTGCGATAATATTGTGATAATTCCAGACCATCAGTTGTTCGAGGAGTTTGATAGTTAGGGTTGTATTAGAAGTGCTTTCTAATTGTGTGCATATACATATTGTTTGATGACTCAATACTTCTATTGATACATAATTGCACATATTTGTATTTATAAGGTATGTTATGTTTGATCAATCAATGAATAAGTTCATTTGGAGCAAAATAGAATAAAGACATATTTTGTACTTCATCTTTTACATTAAATTCTAAAATCTGAATGGTTTATTTTAAAAATGATGAGTCTTAGTCGTGAGTAAATAGGCAAGCCTAGAAGGGTTAGTAGTTGCTTCTGTAATTAGACACTTCGGTGTCTTCTATGATCAGACACTTCGGTGTCTTCTGATTCCAAACGCTTTTATGACTTCTGTTTCAGAGACTTAAGTCTCTTTTGTTTTAAATACAATCATGGTATCTTCTGTTCTAGTCCTATTACCCACTTATGTAAAAAGGATTAATAGGCTAAGTTGTTTTGTATTTTATTATTTGCTCAGCTCCGATATAATCAAGCTCTGTTTTAAAACAACTATGCTCTATTCTGATATAAACAAATTCTATTTTGATACAAACAAGTTTTGTTCTGATACTTTAAAATTCTGTTTTTGATATTATGTTATTCTATTTTGATACTTTTGAGTTTTACCATAAAATAGATATATTCTACTCTGATATGATTTATTCTGATATGAGATGCATATTGCTCGAAATGTGATATGATTTGTATATGTTAACATCACATGACTGTTAGAGAGAGTTGCCATTATGTATCTTGTTTAGTTATTCCCCACTAAGCTGTATGCTTAGCATGATGGATTTGCGCCGTGTAGTTTCAAATGGAAGGGTATAAATACTGGGACAAAGACAACTGTAGTGCCTAATAAAGACTATGCTTTGTTATGAATAATGTTCAATTTGTTGTTGTTACTGACTCGTACTCAGTATGATGAGATAGTTTATGTTTTGCATATATAGTTTGTAATGTTTATAAATAAGAGGAAATTTGGATTTCAAGGCATATAACATGTTTGGTGAGTTGGCATTACATTATGTATAGTATTTTTAAACCATAATAAAATGTAATGTAATGTATGATGCTAAAGTTTCTGAGAATGCTTGGAATTGTTGATATGATATGTTTGGGTGTTGTTATGTGTGGCATCTGGGGGTATGTGGGTGTTACATCTGTTGGTATCAGAGCATGGTTTAGGCTATTCTAATTTAACCAGCGCTTAACTGCTGCTTATACTTAAGTGTAAAAATTAAGTTTTGGCCCAATGTAGTTTGTCTTATGTTTTGGTTATAGAATTAAATATGAAAAGATCTCACGAAGCCATTGACAAGGTTGCTGAGAGTAATAATCTTGAACGATCTCGTCTATCGATATCTGGATCCTCTGGGTCAATCGAGGTGAAGTTAAGGTGCCACCTCCTCCTGCAGCTCAGGGAGAGCCTTTAGTAAAGTTGTCTTAGGATATGATGATGTTACTACATCGTATGACTGCATCTAAGGCTCTGGTTGACCAGCTGTAGAAGTATGGAGCTCAAGAATTTTTTGGAACATCATTGGAGGAATCTGAAAGAGCTAAGTTTTGGATAGAGAAAGTAAAGAGGGTATTAGATGAAATCAACTGTCCACTAGATCAGGTGGTGCATTGTGCTATCTCTCTTCTTCAAGGAGCAGCCTATGAGTTGTGGAAACTCATTTTGAGGAATCCTCAGCTACTGGTACCTTTGACTTGGGATTTCTTTTCCTAAGAGTTTAAAGCTAGGTATGTTACAAAGGCTTATAGAAAGGGGAAGTGGAAGTAATTTATGAATCTAAAGTAAAGAAGCTTATTTGTTGTTGAGTACAATAGGGAGTTTAACTGACTCAACAAGTATACCCCAAACCAATACTTACTGAGTAGTTCTGATGTCATCATTTCGAGGATGGTTTGAACGATTCAATCAAGGAACATCTTGCCGCATTCACTTTACTGTAACAAGTGAACTACGATCAACTGGAGCAAGCTGCAATGAAAATAGAGAGGTAAGAGATGATTAGGAGAGAAAGGGGTCAACAAATGGTCTTTACTAGAGGAGGTCCATCATTAGGCAAAAGGAGTCATAAAGATGTTTCCTCTACACCGGAATTTACTCAGAGACCTGTAAATTGGGGAAGGCGACAGAACTTTCCTTTATCAACCACATTTGGTAGAGGCTCCTTTATGGGCCTAGGTTATAGTATTCTGGAGTTTCCTCATTGCTCCAAATACCATCGGGGTACTTATTGGAGGACTACAGGTACATGTTTCAGATGTGGCAGCATGAAACATCAGATAGCTAACACAATCCCAGACATCACAAGCTAGTAGGAAGGTCTCTCATATATTTGCTAGAATCAGAAGATGAGGTAGAGGTCGTAGAGGATCTGGTTAGAAAAAACCTAATTTAAGTACCCATTTAGAAATTATTTATCAACCAGCTGTGCCTTCTTCTTTATCTCGAGCTTATGCATTGAAAGCTCGTGAGGAGCAGGATGCCCATAAAGTCATTGTTGGTATTGTTTCTCTCTTTAATTCTGAGATACATGCACTGATTGATCCTGGATCCACTTATTCCTATGTTTATGTTAGAAAAATTCCTTAGTGTTAGAAAAATTCCAGACAAGGAGATGCTTATAGATCAGCTAGAGTATTACATTCATATAACCAATCCTCTAGGTAGTAGTGTGTTATTTAATTAGGTGTTTAGGAATTGTCTTATTATGATCCAAGGAAATGAATATGTAGTAGATCTGATTAGATTGCCTTTTCATGAATTTCATTTGATTCTGGGCATGGATTGGTTACCCAAGCATCAGGCATTGGTTAATTGTAATGCTAAGATAGTTATATTTAGGAAGCTTGATCAGCCTGAAATAGTATTGCATAGCATCTGCACTAGTTCTTTAGCTGATATGGTATCTGCTATGCAAACCCGAAAGCTCCTCAGGAAGGGATGTGAAGCTTATTTAGATTTTGTGTTTGATCCTAAGAAAGAGGGTGGTAAATTGGTAGATATTCTGATGGTGAATGAATTTTTGGATGTGTTTCTTGAGGAATTACCTGTACTCCCTCTTGAAAGGGAAGTGGAGTTGTCTATTGAAGTTATGCCTAGCATTGCTCCTATATCCAGAGCACCATACAGAATGACTCCTACTGAATTGAAGGAGTTGAAGGTGCAGTTGCAAAAGCTTCTGGATAAAGGGTTCATTTGACCCAGTGTCTCACTGTGGAGAGCACCGGTCTTGTTTGTTAAGAAAAATGAGGGTACACTACGAATGTACATCGATTATTAAATAGAGTCACAGTGAAGAACACATATCCATTGCCAAGGATTGAAGACCTGTTTGATCAGTCAAAAGATTTAGGAATGTTTTCAAAGATAGATCTGTGATCAGAGTATTATCAACTTTGGGTAAAAGATGTGGATGTACTGAAGACTACATTTAGGACCTGTTATGGACATTATGAATTCCTAGTAATGCCATTCTAGTCAACTAATGCTCCAGCGACATTTATGTATATAATGAATAGAGTATTTAGGCCTTATTTAGACCAGTTTGTTGTAATGTTTATAGATGATATCCTGGTCTATTCTAAGAATGAACATGACTATACTGAGCATCTCCAAATTATGTTACAGACCCTACAGGAAAACCAGTGTATGCTAAGCTGAGCAAGTGTGATTTCTAGCTTCTAGAGATATCTTTTCTAGGATATGTTATCTCTTCTCTAGGGATTAGAGTTTATCCTAGTAAGATAGAAGTGATTGTTAGCTAGAAGCCACCACAGATATGACAAAAGTGAGAAGTTTTCTAAGTTTGGCTAGTTATTATCGACGGTTTGTGGAGGGTTTCTCAGTAATAGCATCCCCTTTAACTAAACTATTATAGAAAGGAGTGAAGGATGAATGGTCTGATAGATGTCAAAATAGTTTTCATCAACTAAAAAGTATGCTTATTAAAGCTCCTATATTAGCTCAACCTATTTCTGGTAAGGAGTATGTTATGTTTAATGATGCATCTAGAAATGGTTTGGGTTGTGTTTTGATGCAGGATGGAAATATAGTTGCTTATGCCTTTAGGCAACTAAACCCACATGAACAGAATTACATTATAAATTATCTGGAGCTCGAAGCAGTAGTGTTTGCCTTGAAAATTTGATGACACTACTTGTATGGTGAAAGGTGTAGAATTTTCACAGATCATAAGAGTTTAAAGTATCTGTTTACCCAGAAAGAACTCAATCTGAGACAACAACATTAGTTATAACTATTTAAAGACTATGATTGTATTACGAACTACCATCTGGGTAAGGCTAATGTTGTGGCTGATGCCTTGAGTCAGAAGACCATTTCAACATTGTTAGTGTAGCATGGTGAATGGAGACTTGTATTTGAAGGAGCTTTAATAGCTCAGTTGAAAGCTAGGCCTACCTTAAGGAAAGAAATTTGTGATGCTCAGAGAGTTAATGAAAAGTTGCAACCACTTATCTTGGCTACTCGGGAAGGTAAACAACCTGACTTTTTTGTGAAAGGAGATGATGATTTGTATTATAAAGATCATTTGTGTGTTCTAACTAATGATGAACTAAAAAAGAAGTTGTTAGTTTAGGCTCATAATACTATTTTCACTACATATCCTGGTGGAAATAAGATGTATCAAGATCTGAAGCAACATTACTAGTGGTCGGGTATGAAACAAGACGTTGTGGATTATGTAGCTAAATGTTTGACATGTCAACAACTTAAAGCTGAACATCAAGTTCTATTTAGTTTGTTACATCCTATTTCTATTCCTCAATGGAAATGGGATAACATTACTATGGATTTTGTCACTGAACTTCCTTTTACTTAGAAGAAGCATGATGTTGTATGAGTGATTGTGGATAAGTTCACCAAGTCTGCTTATTTTCTGTTTATTCATCCTGACTATTCTTTGGATAGGCTTGTAGACTTAGATGTGAGTGAAATAGTGAGACTGCACGGAGTACTGGAATCCTCAATTAACTTAGAGATTCTGGAAAAGTTTGCAAAAGGTTTTAGGTACTCAAGTTAAATTCATTACTACTTTCCATCCCCAGACAAATGGGCAATCTAAATAGGTTATCCATGTAGCACCCCACCCCCATCAAACACATGTTTATATGCCCTTTGAACGGACGTGCACATACTTGTCAGAAATGGTGTGCTAACTATTTCACTTTCATGATATAGCTTGGCATCAAAACTACTTCATAAATAACACAATGTTTAAAAACCAAAAATTTCCTCATCTCATTTCATAAACCATATTTACAATGTAGCATTACAATCATCATCCATGTTTGTACAACATCTATCTATCAGAGTCACAGCTCTATCTACAAAGTATGCTGCATATATAAGGAATTAAACAAAAATTAAATTATTCTTTCAGTCCCAGCTGACCGACCTTTGAGCCATACACTCTATCCAATAGTTGTACAAAATCTCTTCTAAGTAGTCTTAGAAGCTAGGTCATCGCTCACTCGAACCTAAAAATATCAATAATACAATTTGGTTGAGTTTTACGAACTCAGTTGAGTAACCATCCTCGATGGTTCACTATTTTCATGCAATACACAATTTATTTCATCACATAATTCACATCATCTTAATTTTCATCATTCCATTGTAATTATGCAGACTACAATCATCGATAATCAATCACACATATCATATAAAAAAGTTGTCAAAGCATTGTAACCATTCAATTAATTCATATCATATGTATATGTAATGCTTATGAGACTCAACTTCATTTAATTACGTCGTTGTGACTGACTGCCTTTTTCACTATCCCGTATTCGTTGTGGATACCGGGCTCTATCATACTGTCCAGTTTTTCCATTGATTCATTATAGAATTATTCCAAATTTTCTCTTTTAATTCAAACGAAAATAGCCCCTAGATTCCTATTTTTGATTTTATTTTTAATTATCGTTGAGGATACAAGACTCTTTATACATATTGAGCCATAGGCTCTTACCTCAGATGTCTGAGCTTTAAGCTCTTTTTCAGTGGCGACTCCGGTCACAACTGCCTTTATATTTCAGGCTTTCATGTAATGAAATGCAGTATGCATTTTCATTTTGTCACATTCGCATTCTTTCTCATTCACATTTGTCATCAAACTTTTAGTCTGGCATTTAACATGATAATTGAGAATCATTTGGTTAATCACATATCATTTAGTCAATCACATTCATATTTAAGTAGCACTTCCAATGTTCTATTCATGCATCAAATGCCTTGGACATTAAATGTCTAAAATTCAGTACATACACATAATATTAATTCAGTACATAATTTATAGACAATCAAGGTGAGACCATCTTAGGTTACTCAATATTGCTCCTTTCAGCTTATTGCCTTAAAGTGCCAGTAATGTTTGGAAGCGGTCGCTTAATGTATTCTTCTATAAAATGCAATCATATACAAAATTGACACATTCAAATAAATAGTCAATCATAAGCACATTCATAAATGTATCATGTACTATTCATGTTTAATGACAACTTTTCGAGTATGTTTCCTTAATACACTTTATATGTAATTACAACACCTTCCAAACATTCTTCAATCACTAATACTCTTTACTCACTTTAATCCCTTCATTCAATATCAATTAAATTCATTTAAGAGCTCATTTAAACCTACATGCCTCATATAGTAACATCCTTACTTCAATTGGGTTGAAAAACATCCAAAAATTCACTCTTTGATAAAACCTTTCAGATCGCGATCATTTACTTATTTTTTACAAAGTCACGATCGTGCATCTTTCTTCAGCAGAGTTGCGATCGTGCAGATGCAAGATCGCGACTTCTTTGTTGTGCTTCGTTCTTTCTTGCCATTTTTGACCTAGAAACAAAAGTTTTTAGGCAACACTTTCTTCTAATCAAATGTTTTTATATTTCGTATGTTTCTAATGACATCAAATTCATACATTTTGGTTTAGTATCGTGCAACTGATAATCAAAATACTTCATATTATTTCTCATACCTCGATAGAACATAACTCTCAACTTCAATCCTAATTTAAAGAATCTTAAAGATAGCTTTCAAATTTTATTCCTGCATAAAAAATGTATCCATATGTCTCTAGTTTACTGTAGATCAAAGTTTATCCAATTTGTACATTCACAGATCAAGTTATGGCCAAAATACAGATGTTTGTTCAATAAAACACTGCATATAACATACTCCAGCACAATTCATTGTCAATGTTCTATTACTTCTCTATCATTTTTATATCCTTTCACATTGATGATTCAATTATACCTCAATTTTTAGTTCAGTAATCTCCATACACAATTCACAAGTTCATGAATAATTTACAATGCAAAAACAGAACCTAATTTATACTTATACATATCACATTTTCTGCACTTCACTAATCTTCATTTAACTCCAATTATCACAATCCTTTATACATTTTTTGCACATTTGCTACTAATTTTACTCCTTCATCACTTTACTTATATCTCAAATTTTACTTCTTCCTACATCACTCACGTATGCATCCATTCATCTTGCTACGCCATTTGCACATGCATCCATTTTCAAACTTTAAATCATCATCAAAAGTCATTTAAACTACATAAAACTCAAAGCATAACTTACTTGTCTTAAGCTTCACTCTCTTCAGTAAAATTCCAGAAATGGGGGGA
>JANZXP010091703.1:0-22770 GCA_027576715.1 Erythroxylum flavicans
ATTCTTACCCTCAATTAGCATCCAACACACAAGAACACAATGGAAATCAAACTTAATGAAAACATACAAAATGAATCTTAAACTTGAACAATAAAGAACAATTATCCTAGAAAACACATGCCAATTACCTATAAAAATATATCCTAATGCACACCTATCAGTGGTCCTTGCCATGATCGTGACATAAACTAATCTTCCATTTGTTCTACTTTTCTCAGGATAGATTTTCAGGTTAGTTTTGTATGACCATTCTGACCTAGAAAATGAGGTTTCTGGGTAATATGTTCTTCTAAACAAATATTGCTATATGGCTTAAGTTTTAAACGAAACAAAACTCATTCAATTTGGTTCATTTTTATATGAGTTATGTTTAAAATTATACAGACTGTGCACGTTCAAAATTTTGGCTAGTGCATGATATTGCATATGCATTCAAACTTGTAAAACTCATATCTCTCAATTAAGATATCCAAAAATTACAACCTTTATACCAATAGAAAGATAAAAGAATAAGCCAAAATTTAATGAAGAAAACTTTGTTTGATTTGGCCTACATCAATACAGTTTGTTCGATAAAAATAGGACATGATTTCTGTAAAGGGTAGTGCTGCTGCAGTCTATGCCAGAACTCAACTTCAAGCTAATTTTCAAGACCTTTAAGGGCAGAATTAAAATTCAATTGCTCAATGAAAAGTGTAGCCATATGTATCTAATTTAATCTAAAATTAAAATCATCCTATTTGGATATTTATAGATAACGATATGGCCAAAATACTGATGCATGTTCAGTGGAAACACTATAGCTAACATATTCCAACCATTCTCTTCCAATTTTCCAGATTTTTTCCTCCTCATAACACATCAAACAAATCTTCTCATAGTTCATCATTTAGAGTTCTAACTTCATTCTTCTCACCTCCTTCCTAACTTAAAAATCATCTATACTAATATTCATATACTATTATTGATCATTTATACAAAAACAGAACATAAATCTATACAAATCATCAACAACGTTTCAGCTCACTTTATCAACATTAACACCATTAATCTATCAAATCCACATTTTTATTTCTCAAAAACAGAACATGTTTATTCTTTCATTCATCAATCCTTCATCATATATGCTTCATTTAACAAAACAGAAAGAACAATAACAAATTACTTACTTGTTTACTTCAAGATCTTTAAAAACTCACTTAACCCTAACTTTCCTTGAATCACACGATCATCACCGTTGTAGGGAGGAAAAAGGTTGGCTTTCATCATCAAGGTGAAGGCATGAATATATGGAGTGGCAAGGTGAAGAAAACTAACAAAGTTTAACGTTGATGGTTGGAAAAAAGAGAGTGTCATATATAGAGATGGAAGAAGAGAAGAAGAGAGCAAGTAGTAAAGAAATGAAAGACTAAGATGAAAGATGGTCTTTCATATAAGTTTCGTGGCTTTAATTGCTTGGCAAGTGTCATGGTACCATGATTAGAAAAGAGTGTCATACCACGTAAATATCTTCTAAACATGGTACCCAAATTCATTTAATAATTAGTCTATTTGTACCCAATTCTAATCAAATTTTCTCCTAATTTTTTATGACACTTGTCATTAAATCTTAATGTAACTTATCAAAAATTTCTACTACCATTTGATACTTATTTCTACTAATTCTCATTAATTATCTTACCACTTGGCATTTTTCCTAGTCTAAAAATACCCAAAATTCCAGAAATTTTCTAAATTTTTACCAAAAATTCTACATCAATAATATAGTTCATCAAACCAATTTCTAACACAATTTATTCACTATTCACATCATAATCACTTTAATAATATCATATATAGTCAAAAAATGTCAAGTGAGTGCATGAATAATCATTGTAATGTGTACAATAATCAAATTCATATGTATGCATGCTATATTTTGCATAAACATGAAATGCAATTCCCTAATTTTTTTCATTAACACCTATCATGTTCAATATTCTAGGCTTCATACCCTTAAAAAGGGAAAATGAGATGTTTCAATTCTCCCCTCCTTAAGAAATTTTGTCCTTGAAATTCTTACCTAATTGTTCGAATAAGTGGGGATATTGTCTCCTCATATGATCCTCTGTTTCCCATGTAGCCTTTTCACTCGAATGAATTCTTTCAAAAGACTATAGCCAGTGGGATCACTCGACTTTTTAATTGCTTATTCAGATATCACACTATCTTACTGGTTCCTCAATAAATCTTAGATTACTCAAAATTTCATTTCCTTTGTCAATAATACATCTATCAGATTATACCAATATCTTTTAAACATACTCATATAACACAGTGTGAATCTAAGACATCTTTAAGGGTAATAACATCCTATAAGTCAATGGTCCTATTCTCCTTAATAGCTTTATATGGACTAAAGTATCCCAACTTAGCATACTCTTTTAATCGAACCTTAGCACACCTTGCCAAGACGGTACTTTCAGAAATATCTATCTCTCTCTATATTCCATATCTTTAGTGTTGATCCACCTAACTTGTTTGTATTTTTTTTAATCACTTCATTTCTAATATAGATTTATTTCACTTATCAACATCTCGAATCAATTATGGCTTTCAACCATTCTTAGGCTTTTTTTAATCCTAATATAAGGTGGATGATTTTTTTCGTCGCATAACGCCTCATACGATGTTCTAACAATGTTACAGTAATAATGATTGTTATGCTTAAAATTAATCAAAACTATATATTGACCTCATGTTCCTATGAACTCCTAAATTTAAGCTCTAAACATATCTCTAGTAGCTAGGACTGCTGGCAAATCAAACATTCAGTCATATCTTCCTCCGCTTACTTCTTCATCCTTGGTCCTTATATGTTGTTTCAGCATATTACACCAGGATGTATAGTATGGGCCGCTATGTATGCTACATCAAAATTTTCTTTTCTCAAATTATCTACATTAGTTACACCTACACCTTACTTCAATCATATCATATCATTTTCCAATTCAAACTCAAATTTGGATTCATCTTTAATTTCTCAATAAGATCCATTAATTTTGAATCCTCCCTTTTGAGCTTCTCTAATCCTTTCATGTAAAATTGATCTAAAATTCAACTCAATATTCTATGCTCTTTATTGCACTAGATTTTGAAACCTCAATATCTAAATTTGTGCTACCCTGCTATTGAATTTTCTGTTCAATGCATCAAATTACAACATTAGTTTTACTGGGTAATACTCATTTGTGTATCATAATCTTCAAGTAACTCTATCCTTTATCTCAGTGTCATATTTAATTCTTTCAAACTTAATAATTACCTCAAACTTTAATGATCTGTATATTTATATATATTCAAAATGTTTCATTGTACACATAACATCTTTAAGTTCTCAAAGCAATTACTAGTGCATCAAATTCTAAATCATGTATCAAATAATCAACTCATGAGACTATAATTGTCTCGATGCATACAAAATCGCTTTATTATGCTGTATTGGATTACAACCTAAACTCTAGTGTGAGACATTATTATATACTACAAAATCTCCAAATCCAGATGATATAATTAACATCGGTGTTGTAATCACTTAGTGTTTACTTCCTTAAAATTATTTTTACATTCATTAGTCCATCTGAATAACACATTTTTCCTCATAAGTCTTGTCAAAGGGCAAGATCAATAAAAATCCCTTGACAACCTCTAGTAGTATCCAATATCTAGCTAATTCTAGAAAACTCCCAATCTTATATACTGTAAATAAAATTGAATATATATATATATATATTCAATTTTATTTACAGTATATATATATTCAATTTTATTTAAAGTCTTAACTTCCTGAGTTGGTAACACATTCATCAAATCTAACTTGTATCTCCTGAACATATTAGCATAGAATATAGTGTGGACCTAAGTTCTTCTCATATTAGCAATAATGTTACCTCAAATTCAAGAATCCAATCACGTAGTTGGATACTTTACATCAAACAGAATGAATGCACTCTCAGTAGCGTATTTGATTTCTTATGCCTAAGTTTCAGTTTGAAATGGGACTCCAATATTTACTTCTAATTTGTTCAATAATCATTCATTCCTAGAAATGGAACATTAACCTACATGACATAATTCGATTAAAGTATCTATCAAAGAAGATTTCTTTCCTTAATTATCTATACTCTTTACATAAATCTTATCAGTCAACTATATTTATTATTGTTTTAGAACCATTCATAATACCTCAATAAGATCAATTTCAACTAGTCATAATATCTCAATATTATCAATTTCTATCATATCTTACAAGATCATAATGTTCTATTTACCAAAACTCGATAAAAGTAGTCAACATGATTATTGTCACATATTCTTAGGTGTGTATCATCAAGGTCATCCCATCCTATCCAAAGATTTATTTCGGACAAGTCACTAATTAATAACTTACGCTATGATACTTTGATCCCAATTGATCCTATACAAAATTTCTCTCTTTATTCCTGCCCACAATCATGGTGGACCTTCCCACGATCGTGACAAAAACTCATGGAATTAGCCACGATCATGACAGAACCAATTAATCTTGGTCATGATCGTGGGAACTATGCCACGATCATGCCCTAGTTCTTTTTTGTTCCTTTTTCCTCGAGTCCATCACTCATAGTTACATCATTTACACTCTCAATCTATCCCCAGTTGATCATTATAAACGCTTTCATGCACTACTCTGAATCATTTACACTCTCAATCTATCCCCAGTTGATCATTATAAACGCTTTCATGCACTACTCTGATTCATCTTAAAATTTTAACTATAGGGATTAAAACTTAAAAGCATTTGATAAGTCATGGATCACTTCCTATTTCATATCCAAGTATATGATACATAGGTACTTAATATTACCACTTGTCAAGGTGATCACATTATCAAATATGCACTCACAATAACAATTCAACTTAGGGATGGCAACGGGCCGGGGCAGTGCGAGGAGTATCTTCCCTACCTCGTCCCCTCCTGGCATCCCTACTCCCCATCCCCGATCCCCGATTTCCGAAGCAAGAATATTTTTATCTCATTTCCCATCCCCGAGATCCCAGTGAAGTCCTCGCAAGGACCCGAATCCCCGAATCCTCACCCTGCACCCATATAAAGTTGGTTCATATGATTATATCACACTTCCATAAAATATACTATGGTGCAATAAAAAAAGCCATTATGTTAAAAAATTCAACATGAGTCTTTCTGAACCACAATCTCAAATTCTGAATGCTCAGTATATTCTCAAATTGTCAAATTTAGTAAAGAGTATAAAATTAAAACTATATAATATATTTATAAAATTATCGTGAACGGGGATCCCCACGGGGTGGGGATTATTCAACTCGTCCCTGTCCCCGAGTCCGTCTCGGGGGTTATATTTACCCCATACCCAATTCTATGGGGTGATTTTTTTGCCAATCCTCGCCCCAAATGGGGAATCCCTGCGGGGATCCCTGAAGCTCGAACCTAAATTGCCATCCTTAATTCAACTTAACCTTTAGAACTATATATGTCACTATCATTTATCTTGTCTTTCAAATGTATATTCTCAATCAATTCAGAATTATAGATGCATCACCATCATGAAATTCTGATCTCAATTCCACTGACATATTCTTATGTTAAATCATAACTCTTATTATATAAATCAAATAACCATTTGAATTCCAAGTTCACCTTCTTAAGGTCATAATAATAATTTTTACTCCACTTTGCTTGTACACTTTAAATCTTGTCATTTCTATCTTATCTCTATTTTCCTCAATCAATCTATGACAATGTATTCACATCTATATCACATTTAAGGATATACTATCATAGTACAATATTGATGTCGTATTCAATATTACATCCACCAATACAATGTATTGAGTCTTTGTCTAACATATTGAACCATATAGTAGTTTTGATTTCTAAATATCCACAAACTTTCTTTTTCTTACACTCTGATCAATCATCATTCTTTCTGACTAATCATCATTCTTCTCACTATTTCTATCAGCTTAAACTCTTAACAAATGCTCATGTGTGTGACTCGTGTATATGCAACTTAGACTGGGGATCAGTTACCACTGCATACAATGACATGTCTAAAATGCATGTATCTTTACACTGTTTATTTTTTTAAATTCCCATGTAAGATACTAAATCTGGAATCTGATACCAACTTGTAACACCCCACTTCCACCGAGCACGTATCCGTACATCCTAAGGACATTCGAACACACACCCTGTAAAAGCTGCGCACTAGAGTAGTCAATCAGAACTCATTGCAAATATTTCTCAACTATCACACACATTTTTTGGAAAAACACTAATCATTAATGGCCCATTTGAATAATAACAATCATAATTGTCACAAACAAGATACACATTGCAGAATTTCAGTAATTATTTGGGCCCTTTACAAATTTGAAACCCTTTTAGTCATAAAGTCATTACATGTCATAATTATTCACAAAAACATGGTACAGTATTTGCAAAATACATATTTTAATATAAAAATAGCAGAAAACGTATGTAGATGCTAACTGATCCTGACCTCTATCTCTTACTCAAATGCAGTGGGTTAGACTCCAGTTGGTCTAACTAGCTGTCTCCTCTGAGCCTAAAAAATATGTTGTAAATATTAGGATGAGTTTTGCGAACTCAGTGAGTGGACCATCCTCGATGGCTTCCTCTATCACATAATACATCAATTCATATAATCACGTAATTCACATCATTTCACTAATCAACATGTTGAATCACATACACTTTATATTCACTTAATTCATATTTTAACTCAGAAATCATTCAAACTATTTATTTCCATCATTTAAATCATACATATCAAATGCCTATGCTCATGAGACTCGCTTTCAATTTTTATTGTTTTGATCGAGTGCCTGTAACTATCTCGTATCCATTGTGGATACCGAACTCATTAATAACTGTCCCTTATCCATTGGGGATATAGGACTCATTTTACATAGTGAGCCAAAGGCTCCTACCACATTCTGAGCTTTAAGCTCTTTTTCATTTTTTGAGCTTTAAGTTCTTTTTTCAGTGGCCACTCTGGTCACAACAACCTTTATATTGTCATGCATTCATGTAATGAAATGCATCATATGTATTCAGTTAATTAATGGTGCTCAATTTTATACTTTCACTTTCACATTCACATTCACATTCTCATTCACATTTGTCATTGGACCTTGTTCCATCATTCAACATTTAAGTTGAGAATCACTTATTCAGTTAAATTCACATTCAAGGAGAACTTATAATGATTTAAACATGCATCAAATGCCTCGGACATTTATTGTTCGGAATTAATACATTCACATCATATAATTTAATACAGAATTTTAAAATAGAATGAAAGTGAGACCATCTAGGTCAACTCACAATACGCTCTAGATTAGCATTAACTTTTATGATTTAGAAACAACTGGAAGCTGACTTTCCATCCTATATATCAACAATATGCAATACACATATTGCACAAACATTATTAATTGCAAAATCACATAAACATTCTACTATACACATATGTATATGTGTAATGTACAATGCAAGCTCTTATTGACTATTCTAGGTATGTTTCTTTAATCGCATCACTTGATCATTAACCACATCATTATGTATATGTCTAGCTTATTTTTAGGTTTACACCTGAAGAACACTTGGTTCTAATATCACAAATTCCTCCCTCATCATTTCTTTACTAGCATTATATGCTCTCATAATATCCAATTCTCATTCTCCTTTACTTAATACATATTACTCAACTCTTTTGAGTCGCAACTATAATCATATGGATATCTTCATTCCCATTATACTCATGGTTTTGGTACTTTGATATAAACAATTCATTCACGCAGTTATAACCGCAATTACCACCTCACACATATCATACATTTAGTCACTTAAATCCAAGCATCATTCTAGGTTCAATTCAGGCTTCATTCAAGCCTAATTAAGTCCAAATGCATCATAGTTAAGCACCTTATCCTTAATTAGTTCAACTATTGCACAAATCAAAACATTTCCATGTAAAAGCACTGCCCACAATTGTGATCATGATAGAAACTAATCTTCCATTTACCCTGCAGTTTTCCAGTTTTCACAGGACAAATTTTCAGGTCAGTTTTGTATGACTATTATGACCTAGAAAATGAGGTTTCTAGGCAATATGTTCTTCTAAATAAATGTTCCTATATGGCTTCAGTTTCAAACAAAACAAAAATCATTCAATTTGGTTCATTATTCTATGAGTTATGTTTAAAATACTGCAAATTATGCACGTTCAAAATTTTGGCCAGTGCATGATCGTGCATATGCACTCAAACTTATAAAACTCATATCTCTCAATTAATATATCCAAAAATTACAAACTTTATACCAAAAATTAAAAATTTGTTTGATTCAGCCTATATCAATACAGTTTATTCAAACACAGGACACGATTTCTATCAAGGGTAGTGCTACAGCCTATGCCAGAACTTAACTTCAAGCTTAATTTCAAGACCTATAAGGGTAGAATTAAAATTCAATTACTACATGAAAAGTGTATCCATATGTCTATATTTTAATCTAAAATTAAAATTATCCCATTTGGATATCTAGAGATAATGATATGGTTAAAATACTGACGCATGTTCAGTGGAAACACTATAGCTAACATATTCCAGCCATTCCCTTCCAATTTTCTAGATTTTTAACTCTTCATAACACATCAAACAAATCTCCTCCATAGTTCATCATTTAGAGTTCATAACTTCATCCTTATCACCTCCTTCCTAACACAAAATCATCTATACTTACATTCATATACTATTATTGATCATTTATACAAAAGTAGAACATATATCCATACATACCTTCAATAACGTTTTAGCACACTTTATCAATATTAACACCATCAATCTATCAAATCCACGTTTGTATTTCTCCAAAACAGAACATGTTTATTCTTTCATTCATCAATCCTTCATCATATATGCTTCATTTAACAAATTAAAAAGAACAATAACATATTACTTACTTGTTTACTTTAAGATCTTCAAAAACTCACTTAAACATAGTTTTCCTTAAATCACACGATCATCACTATTGTAGGGAGGAAAAAGGTTAGATTTCATCATTAAGGTGAAGGCATGAATATATGGAGTGGCAAGGTGAAGAAAAATAACAAAGCTTAACGTTGATGGTTGGAAAAAAGAGAGTGTTGTTTATAGAGATGGAAGAAGAGAAGAAGAGAGCAAGTAGCAAAGAAATGAAAGACTAAGAAGAAAGATGGTCTTTCATAGGAGTTTTGTGGCTTTAAATGCTTGGTAAGTGTCATGACACATGTTATGACACTTACCACACAAACAACCAAGTAAATATATTCTAATCATGGTACCCAAAGTCATTTAATAATCAATCTATTTGTTACCAAATTCTAATCAAATTTTCTCCCAATTTTTTATGACACTTGTCATTAAATCTTAATGTCACTTATCAAAAATTTCTACTACCATTTGATATTTATTTCTACTAATACTCATTAATTATCTTGCCACTTGGAATTTTTCCTAGTCTAAAAATACCCAAAATTCCAGAAATTTCCTAAATTTTCACCAAAAATTCTACATCAATAATATAGTTAATCAAACTAATTTCCAACACAATTTATTCACTGTTCACATCATAATCACTTTAATAAAATCATTTATACCTAGAAAATGTCAAATCAGTGCATGAACAATCATTGTAATGTGTGCAATAATCAAATTCACATGTATGCATGCTATATTATGCATAAGCATGAAATGCAATTCCCTAATTTTTTTCACTAACGCCTATCATGTTCAATATTCTAGGATTTATACCCTTAATATGGGAAAACGAGATGTTACAATGTTGAACTAGCTCACGACCATGTATGATTTGTTATGGTCTTGAGACACATTTCATAACCATAATAAAAGGTGTCATGGTTGTGACATCCATGTCATAGTCGTGAGCCTCAACTAAGGTGGCTCACGGATGTGACACTATCATGCACACCCGTGAGACACTTATAGCTCACCCGAACCTTTTTTTAATATAAAAGCACCATTTATATGACAGCCAAAGTTTTTTTCATGAAATGTTTTGAGTGTTTTTAGCTAGGAGAGTTTCAGCTCAATTGTGAGAGACCCATAGAGGGGTAGGCATCCAGACGTCTGTTTAGAGGTGCAATCGACACCAACGACCTAGTTAAACATTTCTTTCATTGTTTGTTGTTCTTTCTATAATGGATTGATTATGTTAATATATGTTTAATGTTTGGATCATGTGTAAGAATGATTGAATGCTCTATTTGGTTATTTTTATGTAAGAACCCATTGCTAGAATCGAATACAATACGTAATCATTATTTTTCCATTTCATTTGTGACTACTAATGGTTCGTAATCCAAGCTTGTGTGATTATTGCTTAGATTGGTCTACTTTTCTCACTTGTAAACCGATTGAACTTAGCGAGCATCTCCTCGGTTATTCGATAGTTAGGGCTAATATGAGCTCTTTTTAATTAACTATGACATGAGAAAAAATTGGGATTAACAGAACTTGATGTTAATCCATGACCAATAGTTCAAGGAGAGGTAAAAGAACAAAAAATCAATGAAATATGTTTAATTAGAGTTTAGGTTGAGAATAAACCAAAGAATCAGGTCCTTAATGAATTCATCACTTTTCATCATTTTTACATGTTTTTTTATTTGTTTGTGTTAGTCTAGTTTTGCTTTATTTTATTATTAAACAAAAACCCCAAAACCTAAGTCCCGTTTAATTTCATTTCAAAAGCTTTACACACACTCTCTGTGAGATCGATCTAGACTCACCACTGTTATAGTAGTAGGTCTAGTTTATTTTGACTAGTGTTACAACAAGCTACCAGTAGTAAATAAGTTTCCTGACTTGTTTCTAAAAGAGTTACTAAGTTTGCCACTCGAGACGAAGGTGAAATTGTCTATTGAAATTATACCTAGTACTACTCCTATTTTAAGGGTACGTTATAGAGTGGCTCCTATAGAGTTAAATGAGTTGAAGACTTAGTTGTAGGAATTTTTAAATAAGGTTTTATCCCACCCAATATGTCACCATAGGGAGCACCAGTCCTTTTTGTCAAAAAGAAAGATGGCATTTATGAATATGTATAGACTATAGACTGTTGAAAAAGTTGACTATAAAAAATAAGTATCCACTGCTTAGAATATAAGATTTATCAGTTGAAAGGTGTAGGAGTGTTCTCTAAGATTGATTTGCAATCAAGTTGTTACCAGCTTCAGGTAAAAGATGTAGATGTTTCAAAGAATTCATTCAAGATCCGATAAGGCCACTATGAATTCTTGGTGATACCTTTCCAACTAACTAATACACCAGCTGTTTTCATGGATTTGATGAATAGGGTGTTTCAGCCTTACTTAGATCAATTTGTTGTGGTGTTTATAAATGATATATTGGTCTATTCGAAGAATGAAAAGGAACATGCTCATCATTTGATAAATGTGGTATAGACTTTGAGAGAGAAGCAATTATTTGCCAAATTAAGTAAATGTGAATTTTGGCTAAAGGAAGTTTCTTTCCTTGGGCATATAATCTCTTTACAAGGTATTAGGGTAAATCCTAGTAAAATTGAGGCAATTTTCAATTGGAAATCACCTCAAAATGTAACAGAAGTGAGAAGTTTTCTTAGCTCAGCTAGTTATTATTGGGGCTTTGTCAAAGGATTCTCAGTAATTGCTTCTCCAATCATAAAGTTACTTCAGAAAGGTACAAAGTTTGATTGGAATGATAGATTCTAAGCAACTTTTGAGCAATTAAAAAGATGCCTACTAAAGCTCCAGTGTTGACCCAACCAACTCTAGGCAAAGAGTATGCCATGTACAGTGATGCTTCTAGGAATGGTCTAGGTTGTGTACTGATGTAAGATGGGAAAATGGTGGCTTATTCCTTGAGACAGTTAAAGCCACATGAATATAACTACCCTACACATGATTTAGAATTGGGAGTAGTGGTGTTTGCCTTAAAAATCTGGCATTACTATTTATATGAGGAAAGATGTAGGGTATCCACAGAACACAAGAGTCTTAAATACCTGCTCATACTGAAGGAGTTAAATTTGAGGCAATGACATTGGTTAGAATTGTTTAAAGACTATTATTGCATAGTTGGCTACCACTACGGAAAATCTAATGTGGTAGTAGATGCTTTGAGTATAAAGTTTATTTAAGCTTTGTCATTACAGTATAGTGGTTGGAGATTTGTACCAGATGGAGCTTTGATAGCCTAGTTAAAAGTGAGCCCTGACTTAAGACATATGATAATAGATGCACAAAAAGATGATGCCAAGTTGCAACAAATTGTACAAGCAGTACAAGAAGGGAAACAGACTGATTTTGTAGTGAAAGATGATAAAAATCTATACTTCAAGAGTAGACTATGTGTACCAGCAGTAAAGGACTTAAAGAAGTTATTATATGAAGCCCATAATAATGTGTTTACCATACATCCTGGGGTTAACCAGATGCACTAGGACTTTAAACAATATTATTGGTGTTCAAATGCTTGACTTGTTAACTGGGCAAAGCTGAACATTAAGTCCCATCTAACCTATTAAATGTCATTCCAATTCTATAGTGGAAATGGGATAATATCACCATGGACTTTATTACAGGCCCACCCCTCACATAGAGAAAGCATGATGTGGTATGGGTTATGGTGGACAGGCTCACCAAATTAACTCACTTTATACATGTTTGATTGACTATTCTATGGATTGGTTAGTTGAGTTGTATATGAATGAGATTGGTTGACTACATGGAGTGCCATTGTCATTTGTTTATGACCGAGACCCATGATTTACATCAAGATTTTGAAAAAATCTGCAAGTAGCTTTGGGAACTTGGTTGGGCTTTAGCACAACCTTTAACCCACAAATGTATGAACAATCTTAGAGAGTTATATAGGTGTTGGAAGGCATGCTTAGAGCATATGTTATGGAATTTTCAAGTTGTTGGGATAGGTAAATTCCTTTGATAGAATTTTTCTACAACAATAGTTATCAGTTCAGTATAGGCATGGCACCATATGAAGCATTATATGGTATAAAATGAAGAACCCCAATTTATTGGACATAATTGGCTGAGAACAAGATGATTGGGCCTAACATAATCAAATAAACAAAAGAGAAAGTGAGCGTTATTCAACAAAGATTGAAGGCTACAAGTGATAGACAGAAATCATATGTTGGTTTAAAGGGGAAAGACATTGAATATGTGGTAGGTGGCAAATTTTTCTTAAAAGTTTCACCCTGGTGAAAGGTGTTAAGATTTAGGAAAAAGGGAAAACGTAGTCCAAGATTTATAGGTCCGTATAAAATCCTTGAGAGCATTGGACCAGTGGCATATAGGTTGGCTCTTTTTACATAACTATTCATGTTGTATGATGTATTCCATGTCTCAGTGCTATGACGATACCGATCAGATGATTCACATGTGTTACCGGTATAAGAAATAAAAGTCCAACCAAGGTTCTCATATTATGAAGAGTCCAAGGAAATCTTAGTTCGAAAAGTGAGATAGTTAAGGAATAAGCAAATTCCTCTCATAAAGGTGCTTTGGCAATATTATGGCATTGAAGAGGCAACTTGGAAAATCAAATCAATGATGATAACTCAGTACACACAACTATTCAATACAGGTATGAATTTCAAGGATGAAATTCATTTTAAGGGGGAGAGAAATGTAAGGCCCCAATACATACCCTAGAAGCATTATAGTATGTCTACGGTGTATTAAGAAAGGAACATAAAGAACTAAGTGTATCTAAGCATGGTAAGGGATATAATGGTAATTAATTTAAAAGATATTGGTAAATTGGTAATTTCTTCATTTAGGCATGGAAATGAATAATTATATGTGAAAGATGGACTAGAATGAAATCAATTGATGATTTTATATGCCAATGTGGGAACTAAAGGAAGAAGAACTAAACGTGCTATTTTGCCAAAAATCAACATATGGTCCAATGGGAATGATACATGGATCTAAGACTAGAAACTTTATGAAAAGGGGAGTAGAAGAGAGGGGAGAGGGACGTGTATGTAGGGTTTTAACTCCAGAATTTTCTCTTCTCATCTCATCCCCTCTCTATTCCATCTCCTTAATAACATCATTTTGTATAAGGAATCAAACTAATCCTAGGTGAAAATTAAGGTAAAAGTTTTTGGTTTTCTTCTCATCTTCATCTTTCTTGCTTTGCTCATGAAGAGCTAGAATTATAAGGTTGGATATGAGATAGAGATATGTATTTTTGGTGTTCCAGTTGGTGAATCAAGCAAAGCTAAAGGGGAAGAGAAGGAAGAGCACTAGAAGAAGAGCTAATAGACAAATTTCAAGGTTTAGGACTACACTTAGTTGATTACTGGAATGATTTCTTGGTGTTACTTTTCATGAAATTGGTTAAATATGGCAAGCGAGAGTAATGTTTAGTGAAATTCTGTCTTAGGTTTTTGGTTCACTTAAACCAGCCCCATTGTTTTGGCCATGACTCGGCCTATAGACCTAAAACTTGAGTGATTTTAATTGGAGGTGAAACCTAATACATAGACATAAGAATCTCTAGAAGAGACGTGGACTTAATTCTGGCTTTATGGAATTGGAAATTGAGATCGAAAATGGTGACCTGACGTTGCCCCTGTATTGGAGTAGCTTGTGATGTTTAGTGTATATCTCATAGTTTAGACCTCCAAATGGTCTGATTTTTAGTGATATGGAAACTAGAGAGATAGGGAGGCAAATGCTTAGGAGATATCAAAGCCTAAATTGAATGTTTACTATGTGAAAATTATGGAACAAGTGGAGACCGTCATGTAATTTGTTTCTGAACTGATTTGTTTGCCTATTTTTATACCCATCGTGGGTTTAGCCCAAATTGCATTATTTAAGTTTTTTGCTTCTGTTTTTTTATCGAATCATATCGGAACCTTTTTGAATGTTTATAAAACTTTTCTTACACCTAGAAATAAATTAAATATGACTTATCATATGTGAATTTGGTATTGGAATTTAAGATTGAGCACAATGCATGCTAAAGAAAATTTACATGTACATAGATGATTTGCATACATATTTATTGCTTATATGTGTGTAGTATGACTATACAAGTTCACATAGAAATTTTGTGAAGATAATTAAGTACAATTTAACATGTTTTATATTTAAATAAGGTATAGGAATTTATATATTGTAATTATGTGAATGTACCTGAAGAAACACAACTAAACAAAACTTATACAAAATAAATTATACAAGTACTTGTGATTTGAATACTATCCTAATGGTGATAAATTATGACTAGCATTTATGAACGTAAAATATATTTTATTTTTTCAAATGAATATCATGTGATTTGTCAATATATTAATTATGAAATTGGTAAATGATTAAAGGAAATGTTACAGTGCCTGCTTTATTGTCTTAGTGATGGATAGATAGGTATGCCTATAGGGTTATAATGCAACCGCTACAGTTTGACACCACTAGTGTCTTCATTTAGAGATGATAGTGTCTCTACATTTTGATACCTTTAGGTATCCATAATTTGATACCTCTAGGTATCCACAGTTCGATACCATTGGGTATCTATAGTTTGATGCCTTTAGGTATCTATAGTTTTAGATCTTCAAATATCCATAGCTCCCATTATCCAAACCCACAGGAATGGACATGCCTAACACAAAAAGGAAATTAAAAAGTTATAAATAAGAGATATAACATGATAACATGAATAATTTGTATTGATGAGCTTTAGAAATCAATATTTGGCCTATAGACGTAAATTTAAGACATATGGTTAAAGTATATTTGCATTATATACTTTGCTTAATTATGTCATCATTGTTTACATAAGTTTATGATATTCATGAATGTATGTGTACTTGGCAGATGATTACTGTGAGTGGTCATTCAAACTAAGTGCTTCCCCATTAAGATTTCAAGCTTAGCATGGATGTTAATCCGTATAGGTCCAAGTAATAGTAGTAAGGCGCAAGGATCATCTAGAGGGACAAAGGTTAACTGTTAGACATCAAAGTACCTTTGGATATGTCCTTTGATTAAAGAATGGTTGTATATGTAATGTAGAAAATTGTAGTTTCATAATAGTTTGTAATTAAGAATTTAAGTTGTTTGTAATATCTCTTTTCGATTACCACATAAATGTAATGATGTAATACTACTTTTAAATGATAATGTTAAAGGATATCAATTTTTTAATATGTATATCTACAATATTAAATAGATAAATGAGTTATAACAATCCCTATAAATGAATAGAATTGTATGTCATGAATGTATGCATAGGAATTTGGGTGTCATGTGTGTAGGTAGTTGGAGGTTCCATCTAGGGGGTGTTACACTATATCCCTTCACCACTAGTATCGCCTTATGCTTCACTAGTTTGTCATCATCTTTCTTGATCTTGAACACCCATATACTCTTCAAAGCCTTCTTGCTTTTATGAAGCTTTACTAACTTATAAGTCTCATTCTTATTCAATGAGTCTATCTCCTTTTGTGTAGCTTTGAGCCAAGAGTCTTTGTCTTTGAGTGACTACACTTATTGGAAGTTCTCTAGCTCCCCCTCAGATTCGAAGGTATTCTGACCTAGGATATCTTATCAAAAGCTTCTTCTCTCTAGTTGACCTTCAAAGTTAGACAACTTCTAACACTTGAGTGGGTTGCTCCCCTTGATCATAATGCTTATGATCCTCTTTTTCATCATCCGTAAGATGTGTCTCGTGTGATTTATTACTATCAAATTGCCTTTATCATTATCATCCTATGTAAGCTCATGTCCTTCCTCTTCACTCATAAGATGATCAATAAAAGTAGGAATAAGTGTCCTATCTTTATTGTTGAAATACTTACTATATGTAATCTCATCTTTTTTGATAAGATATGAACCAATCTTATATTCATAGAAGACTAAGTCCCTAATTTTAACAAACTTTTGATTTTCTGGGTTATAGAACCTGTAACCAAACTCCTTATCACCATATCCAATGACCACATAAAGAGGATGCTTCGAATCCAATTTCAATCTATGCTTCTTTGACAAATGCTTGAAATCCTTGCATCTAAATACCTTAGATGCAAATAGGATGGATCCTTCCTTTTTCACACTATCTCAGGAATGTTGAGCTACAAAAGGGGCTAAAGGAGTTTTTTCTATCACATATATATAGCGGTTTTGATTACCTCACCCTTAAATGACTTAGGTAGTTTTAACATTTAGACCATACTCTGAACCTTCTCTAGAATAGTTCTATTCATCCTCTTACCAATACCATTATGCTATAAGGTTGCAAAGTACTTTATAAACTTGTTAGATGTATATTCACCTTTATTTTCATTTTGGAGATGCTTCACCTTCGTTTCCATCTCCGTTTCGACTAGGGTATGCAATCTTCGAAGAGTCTCTAGCATCTGACTTTTTATTTTCAATATAAAGACCCAAGTTTTGTGTAGCATCCTCGATAAATGTAATAAAGTACTTATGACCACCTAAATACTCCATCACCATAGAACCACACACATCAGAGTGCACTAGCTCCAACTTCGTCTTCCTCCTTATATACTTCTTATGAAAAGACACTAGATGTTGCTTTCTAGCAATGTAATAATCACAGAAGTTGAGAGAAATTATAGTCTTCACAAGGATAAGTGATTCTCCAACTACCAGCTTGACCCCTTTCTTACTTACATGTCCTAATATTCATCACCATAAATTTTTTGAATTATTTTCAAAAATGATATGTAATTCTCTAACACATACCTTCAAGTGTGTCTTGTACAGAGTGCAACACAACTCACCAAGGACAATCATCAATGCTCCTTTAGATAGTTTCCACTTGTCATCTAAAAAAATGTGCCAATATACCTTTTGGTCAAGTACATTTGCAAACAACATATTGAGATGCAATTCTGAAATGTGTCATATACCTCTCAAGGTCAACGTACACCCAACATCAATTTAAATTTGAATGTCTCCTATATCGAAGATTCTAGCAGAGCTCTGATATCCTATCTTCATACTTTCAAATCTGCCACTCTTATGGTTGGTGAAGTACTCTCTCCTTAGAACATAATGATAAGATATCCTTATAACAACAAGTCACTTTAAATCTGAGTGACTGATATGGAGACACTAACTAGTCACACAAATCAACAACATTTCATTATCTATACTTATCTTGTTGCTATAGTGTTATTTTCATCTTCATCCTTCTAGTTATCTTGGTTCTTTTGGTCTCTCTTCTACTTATAGCAAAACTTCTTTATATGACCTGGTTTGATGCAGTAGTGACATATGTTGGTCTCTTTTCCACCTTTCTACTTTTACATATTCTTTGACTTGCCTTGCCCTTTTAGACCTCTACTCTTACTTCCTTTATTTTTAACCATAAATTGTTGATACTGATCTTCGTCCTTTTAATTTCTTTATTGAACATGCTCTGTTTGATCACATCCAAAGAAAGCACATCATCTAAAGTAAAATTGTTGATAGTCAGTCAATAAGAATAAAGCTTATAATTCATCATCGAGGATGATGTTCATCATATTCAACTTATTGATGATGTCTTGAAAATCACTGAGATGTTTTGATAACTATTTCTCAACCTTTAACTTCAAGTTCACAAGTTTTTAATCAATGAGGCCTTGTTGTGAGCAATATTCCTCTCACAAAAACCCTTTAGCTTCTTCCACAGCTTGAAAGGATCTGTCTCTTAGGGTATGTGATTGAAGATACTGATATCAATCCACTGTCTAATAGTTCCCAAGGTCTTTTGCTTCATCTTCTCCCACTCTTTATCTATCATATTCTCTAGTTTAGATGGACATCATTTTTTTCACTTCTGTCCACATCAAATGGATCATAGAGATCCTTGTAGTATAGGAGCTATCATTGGTCTCTATATCGAGTAGTTGGTTGAAGTCAACTTCATCATATAGCTATTGCCACTCTTTATACCTAAGACTCTGATGTCACTTATTGGTGCTCTAAGCAATAATGCTCACAAGATCTCTAAGATCACTCAACCAATAACAAAATACTCACATAATAAAGATAACTAAAAATTACGAAAAAATGATTTTAATGTGAAAAACACTTTAGTGTAAAGGTAAAAATCACATAACAGATTGACAACACACACACACACACACACACACACACACACCACACACACACACCGATATTATTGATGAAACTGTAATTTGGACTTTAAAATTCTTCTATCATCATGTGGTTTTGTCCTATATAATTTTTGTATCTTAAATTTATCTTAAAATCTCAAAATAATAAGGTTTTATATGGAACACAGTCACCTACAACTTCATTCCTTTTAATCTATAAAGACAACTAACATTTTTATAAGTCTAAATTTAGTAAAATTAAACAAATAAACGTCTATAAAATGGGAAGACATTAAGTTTAGTAAAAAGCATGAAAAATTCCCTACAAAAGTTTTAAATTACATTATATATTTAAATTTTACTTGGACATCTAGACACAGTCAAATACTACTCAGTGTGTCTTTAATCATCTTTCCTATTCTAGAAATTTATGATGATGTCAACGTCACAAAGTTTTAGTTTGGTAGGTTAGGTATAAAATTGAACTCGCTGAATCCTCCAGAATTCACCTAACTTCTTATATATCTCAACTTAAAAACATGTTCAGACTTCAACTCAAAGTTGAATCATGTTAACTCATACTATTGAGTTAATGAACGTAGATAAAGTAACTATATTGCATAGATAAATGGTGAAATAAAGAAGTATGGTAATAATAGAGGTTTTATTTAAGTGTTCCTATTCTTCAACTTCAATTTGTTTATGGGAGAATTTGTACGGATTTGAAAAGTCATATTCAAACATTAATCTTGTAGGCAAGGTTGTGAGCAATGATGTGACTAGAGGTAGGTAATGAGTAATTGACAGACAAGGAGACGCTACACGATGTAAAATAAACGTATTGACTATTTTGCACTTCTAATGGAAAGACAAGTGTTAGATTGTTTAAACCAATAACTACATAAGGAAGCCTTTAAGTTTATTAACAATTGAAAAGAGGAAGTGCTTTATAATTCATCTCTCTACACTCCCTTACCAATTATACAAACACTACTCCTAGTCCAAGATAATTTCATAAATGCAACTTATCCTAGTAGGTAATGCCACTAATTCAATAGGTTTGACCGTAGGCATAGCCAAAGGTTAAGGTGCTCTATTTCTTCACATATTCACAGTAGTTGTCGACATTATAGTCATTAATATTTAATATTCTGCTACCTTATTTAAATTGTTGAGTAATATAGGCCATTTACACTTGAATAAAAAGCCTAGACCAATAGTTTAATGAACTCACATTTTGGTATGTTCTAGCTAGTTGAAGGTTTGTCCTTCCTTATAGTGATAGAAGTAGAGAAAATAAAATAAAATTCTCATTGCTTCGAGGGAATCACAAAAACCTCCACTGAATATTATTTTTCAAATAATAAATCGGGTTACTCTTACTTCCATTCAATAACCTTTAAATAGGCTTTTCTTACATTAAGAATCACAACTGAAAATATAAAAAACATGAACAAACTAATTTGACTTATTCAAAATAATAGATAAACTTTATCTACTTTTGAAAGTGGCAACAATAAAATAAGAATGAAGATAAAAAAATCTGGACCCTTTCAATGTTCCTAGTAAGAGCATGTGATAGACCCTTTCCCTTAAGTTTGAAAATTGACTTTTAATGTAATCAACATCTTCCCAGGTGGCATTCACTAAAGACATCTCCTTCTAATGAATTAACACCTTATGCTTACCCTTTTTGACACGATGATCCAACATAGCTTAAGGTCTTACATAATTCTTCTCAATAGTGATTTCTGTTGGTCATTGTTCTTGAACAATTACACCGTCTTCAAATTTTTTTAAACTGAGACATATGAAATGCTAGATGAATACGTGTCTTAAGAGGAAAATATAATTTATAAGCAACAACTTTAAGATGTTTTAAGACTTTAAAGGGCCTAAAGTATCAAGCATGTGACTTATGATTTCTTTTAGTAGCCAAAGTCTTTTATCGATAAGGTTGTATTTTTACATAAACCCAATCTCTAACTAAGAATTCTTTTTCTTTATGTTTGGCATCATAGACTTGTTTCATCCTTACTTGAGCCTTTTTAATCCTACTCCTTAATTCTTGAAGAATCATATCGCTCTCTTCTGGAGCTTTTTCAATAGTTATTACTTTTTTTGTTCCTGGAATGTAACTTAAGAGAGAGGGAGGGGGCCATCTATACACTATTTTAAAAGGTGTCCATCAAATCATAGAATGTCAGCTTGTATTGTAGCAATATTCTTCCCATGCCAACCACTTAATCTAGGCCTTTGGTTGGTAGCTAGAAAAGCACCTAAGATACATTTCCAATGTTCAGTTGACTACCTCATTTTATCAGTCAGTCTGAGGGTGATAAGAAAAACTAAAATTAAATGATATATCATTCAACTAAAACAATTCTCTCGAAAATACACTTGTGAAAGTTGGGTCCCTATCACAAAAAATAGAACGAGGCATCTCATGGAGTCGAAAAATATTTGTCTACTCCAAAAGCAGTATAAGGATGAGAAATAGCTATAAAATATGCATATTTGGATAATCTATCTACTACTAAAATGGTAGTTTTTCCTTCTAAGCATAGTAGCCCTTTAATAAAATCCATTGTTCTGTCCTCCCATATTTGTTGTGGTATAGGAAGCGATTGAAGTAAACCTACTAGTGTGAGTTGCTCGACTTTAGTTTTTTTGGCAAGTGTTACAGCTTTTGATGAATTCCCTAATATTCTTCTTGATTCCTTTCCAACAAAAAATTAGACTTTATGCAATGAAGAGTTATAATGAACCCCTCATATGTGTAGCTATGAAATTGATTAATAATGTCTCTAATGAGATTAAAGTCTTTAGCTAAATAAATCCTTTATTTAAAATACAAGACCCTATAGCCTTGCCTCTTTTTAGTTAATTAAATAACCGTTGAAGTGTTGAATTAGTTTGAACCTCGTCTTTAATTGACTCCAACAAATTTAGAGATGCTTGAGATATTGCACATAATTCCCATTTATTTTCTTGAACTGATTCCCTCCTAGATAGAGCATGAGCTACATTATTCTCCCTCCCTTTTTTATATTCAATTACAAAATCATAACCCATTAATTTATAAAGCCATTTTTTTAGCATCTATTGTAATCTTCTGACTACACACATACTTTAAACTTTGATGATCTATGCAAATTATAAATTGTCGCCTAAGTAAGTAGAGCCTCCATTTTTCAACTGCCAACACAAGCGTTAGAATTTCTTTCTCATAAGTTAAAAGCAAGAGATATCTTCCTTGAAGTGTATGACTATAGAAAGCAATTGGTCACTCCTGGATAAAGATGAAACCAATTCCATTTCCTGAGGCGTCGTACTCCACAAAGAATTTTTGAGAAAATTTTGGCAAAGCTAATACTGGAGCCTTCATCATGTTGGCTTTTAATTTTTCAAAAGTTTTTTAGATTGCCAACTCCATTTAAAAGAATCCTTCTTTAGCATGTGTAACATCCCGTTTCCAGAGAACGGGTCGGACCAAAGAAACGGGTCCAGGTGTGGTAAATTACCACATCTCATGC
>JANZXP010091751.1:0-22758 GCA_027576715.1 Erythroxylum flavicans
GTATTAGGGTTTCTGTATGTACAGACTGTACATTTGATGTATAAACTGTTGTTTTTGAGTAATGAAAAGAGGAAGAAGTTGGTTTTAAAAAATTTGTGATTTACAGTTACAGCTTTAATTATTTAAATTGATATGATGCCATGTGGAGTTCTGTAGTGATCGCACGTAGAGCTCCCTTATCTTAGGATTCGTATCGGAATGACTTACGGGCGTCCCGGTGCATACCCTAGGGTAATGGGGTGCCACAAAAACAATTTTAAAAAGCACTTCTAACATTCATTTAGAATAATTTGAAATTTATCTATAATGCAAATGCAAGTAATAATCTAATAGCTTCTAACCTAGCTACTTGTGCAAAAGTTTCCTTGAATTCTATGCCCTCCTTTTAATTATACCCTTTAGCCACCAATTGAGCTTCATTTCTCGCAATGGTACCCAATTCATCTAATTTATTTTTAAAAATTCACCTGGTACTTATAATTTAGTGGTTTCTATGTTTAGGTACTAAAGTCCATACCTTATTTCTCTCAAATTAATCCAACTCCTCATTCATAGAAAGATCCTAACTTCTACAACTAAGGGCTTATTTTATTGTCTTAGGATCAATTAAAGAAATAAAAGCAAGATGAGATAAGTCTCTACGATGGGATTTAGTGATTACCCTTTGTTAAACATCACCTATAATTTGATTTAAAGGATGGTTCTTTTTGAATTTCAACTCCTTTCGAAGCTCCTCATCATTTTTTTCTCCCTCACTTAGTTAAATAGTATGTTCAATGATTAGAAAACTAAAGTAGTTTAGTCAGTTTAACCGTAAAAACCTTAAATAAACTAACTTTTCAATTTAATTTTTAACTTTTTAGTTTGATTTGCTTTAATAACTCTTGTTGTTAAAAATTTATCAGTTTGTTAATTAATCAATTGATTTTTATAAATTAATCAATTTTTATAAACTAAACTAAAATAATTTATTTTCATTTAACAATCTCCTTTTTAGTTAATCTTCAAATTCTTTTATGGGTAAAGACAATCTCTTTTAATCACATTTCAAAATTTTCAATTCTATTTAATTTTAGCCAATTTTATGATGATCTAATACCAATTGAACCGTTTAAACTCTAAACATTTTATCTTATAGATTTAACTTTCAGTTTGAATTTTAAAACATTGAGTATGTTCATATGAGGTGTCTTAGTGCTCAATCTTGTTTTCTTTAAAGCTAATTTCTCTAATTCCTTAGATAAACCTACATCATCATAACTTTAAGATTTTTTTTTTACATACAAGGATTCATTAAAACAACATGCATAGACTATTTAATAACAAGACTCATTATATTAAACACTTTATATGCTAGTCCAGGAATAACCAAGAAACATTTCTTCATCTACTTTGGAATTGAACTTCCCTAAGTTTTCTTTAGAATTCAAAATGTAGCACTTACAACCTAAAAGCTTTAAAGTAACCAATTTTTGGCTTCTTCCCATGCTAAAGCTTGTAATTATTTTCATCCAAAGTTGGTCTTATGTAGAGTCTATTAGAAATGAATCATACGGTACTTATAAATTTCACTCAATATTAATTAGAAAGATCATTCTCATTTATTATAGTCTTATTATTGTCTTTAAATGACTTTTTTTCCTCTTAACAACTCAATTTTGTTAAGGGGACCTTAGAGTAGAAAAATTATGAAAGATAATATTATCTTCACAAAAGTCTTCAAACCTTTCATTATCAAACACAATATCGTGGTCACTCCTAATAGAGAGTTTCTTTTCATTTTAAACTCTCTTTACATATAAGATGAATGTCTTAAAGCTTTCATCTTTAATAAATAGCAATAAAACATATATAAATCTACTAAAATCATTAGCTATGATAAAAGGATAAAATTTTCCACCAAGACTTGCAACTCTAATAGGCTAACCAAATCCATATGGCATAATTACAAAATTCTAGTGGAAGTTATTAAATTTTTTATCTTAGAAGAGCTTTAGATATTTTTTCTCGTCTTTATCAAATTTGACCCTTTGAAATCCATTGAGAAGTTACATAAAGCAGTAATTGGAAATAAGGTCCATGCTTGTATTTCCAACTCTCTTACACTAACCCATAAATCTTTACTAATATATATTAAAATTTTCATATTTGTTAAAGAAATCATCAAGTTTAATTGTATATAGTGTATTCCCTTCCCTCCTTTCCAAAAATGCAATATTGTTGTCTATCATCACTCTACATACAATGTATGATCTTCCCTCAAAACATACTTATGCTTCAATTCATCAATTAAAAGCACATTATCAATAATAGTGTAATCTTCCTTACTAACTTTTCTAATGTCAATTATCCTACCCTTAGTATTGTTTCCAAATGTGACATATCCTCCATCTTTATCTTTAAGATTTGAAAATTAGATGCATCATTACCTATATGCCTTGAGCATACATTATCCATGTATCATTTATTCATATTTCTTTTTAAATACCTACTGAAAAATAACTAATGTGTTTTAGGCACGTAAATGATCTTGGGTCCTTGATTATCAGTCTCCTTCTTCCTACTTTCTTGACCGTTTAATTATTAAGCTTTGTTTTATGAAACAAAATTTGATAATGTTCCTATATTTACCACAAAATTGATATCCCATATTATATGAATGATATGGGTTGGTGCTATGATGATGCTCCTTATGATTTTGGTGCTTGAATACATTCCTTGCTTCTCTTAGTTAGTGAAGAGACCTAGCATAATTTATGTATGATGCTCATTTCTTTAGTTATATTACTACAATAAACATGTTTTATGACATTATACTTAATATAAAACTTATTATGAGTAGAAGATTGATGCCTACTTCTTAATTGATGTTGATGACTAAAAGAGTATGAGTGAGGTTGCATGCTATAATATATATGCATAGAGTTTGTACCCATTCTTTCCTTAATAAAGTTGATTTTTAGGCCTTGATTGTGCACCGTACATGAAAGCATAAGGTTTGTACTTAGTGTGAGCCTTAATGGAAGTGGCATGTGCATATGTTTTATGCATATACTTAGATATAGATGCTCTATACTCATTTTCATCTTAGATCATGTTTTTTCACTATGCAAATTCTTTCCTTTAATAAATGTAGTTTGTTATTAGATACATTCAAATAGCTATATATAATCTTATGATTATTATTTGAACTCTTTTTTAAGCTCTTAACTTATTTTCAAGTTTATAACTTTCCTTTGTAAATTTGAAAAATAATTCCTAGTGGGCATCAGACTCCTTTTTTAAGGCTTCATTCTCATGTTTTAATGCATCTACGTTATGATTATGAATGATGGACACACTCTTAGATGCTTTGATTTTATACAATTCAATCTTTATTTTTTCATTTTCATTCATGCAAGTATCTATATTTTTTAAGCTTCTTTACGTTTTGAAGACATCTTTTTCCTTTTCATACTCAGAATTTCAAGACTTTCAACTAGTACATTATATGATAATTCATCATCATCATCATTATCATTACGATAAGATTTAGAGTTAAAAAGAACCTCATTATTATCTTTAGCCATATGACACATATGAGCTACATCTCCTCTTGAATGCTTACTGTTGGAATCACTTATGTCATCCCAAGTAGAGGTTTTAAGTGCCTTCTTTTTGTTTTTTGTTTTTGTCCTACCTCTCTTTCTTGTCATTTCTCTCATATAACAACCCTTTCCATGTGTCTCAAAGTAATTTCATTTTTAGATGTTCTTTTTCATAAAAGAATTTATTGAATTTTTTAGTGATTAGGGCATTGTCTTTGTCATTGCTTTCACTAGTTGATTTCTCTTCTTCTTATGTTGATTCTTCCTTAGAGGCTTTAAAGGCTAAGTTCTTTCTCTTTGGGCCCATGGTCTCTTTTTGTTAGGTCTCCTTGACCCTTATTCCATAGGTGACTAGTGATCCAATACATTCCTCAAATAGTTACACATTTAGAACCTTTACTTCTTAAATTTCTGTCACCTTGGCTTCCCATGACTTTGGAAGAAACCTAAACAATTTCTCACAATTTCAACATTAGTATATATCTTGTCTAACCCTTTGAGATCATTGATAATATTAAAAAATCTAGTACATAAGCTATATATGTTTTCATCATGCTTCATTTGAAATAGTTCATATTTATGTGTTAGCATGCTAACTTTGCTCTCATTTACTTAAAAATTCCCCTTATATATAACTTTTAAAGTATGGATCATTTCATGAGTTGTTTGATACATAGATAACTTCTAAAGTATGGATCATTCCATGAGTTGTTTGATACATAGGGACTATATTGAATTCATTTATTCCTAATGTATAAAATAAAATATTAATAGCCTTACTATTAAAGGCAATTAGTCTCTTATCTTAAGGATCTCATTCCATTTTCTATCAGTTATAAGTTTATTATGAATCAATGGACCGTTTGATACAATTTTCCACAAGTCAACATTTATGGCTATCAATTAAAATGTTATTCTTATTTTCTAATAAAGATAGTCATTACCATCAAACAAAGGGGCTCTAATAATGTTTGGTCCCTCTTAATTCGATGATGATGATAATGATGATGCTTTTAAGTATGCCATTATGATCTTTACTATAAGATTGCATTTGAAATGCCAGCCTAATAGACCTGCTCTGATACCTCTTATTGGTCCCTAATGGTACCAAAGAGGGGGTGAATTAGAAGTTATAAAATTAAAAATTATTTTCCATTTAATGTATTTAATTTGACAATTAAAATTTTTAATTTAAATTAAAAGCATAATCAAATAATAATTTAAAGAGTGTAAGAAGAAAATAGAAACTCATTTGTAGTGGCACGATAAATAACCTTTACCTACCACCACTCTCTAAGAAACTAATGGGATTTTTTGCTAAATCTCTTCTTTTAACAAAACAAAGAGGAATCTTCTTACAATATTCTTATTTTTTTCATGAGTAAAAGAAACTCTTCTCATAATCTTTCTTTAGGGTGAAGAGTAACCTAGATGTGACTTGATCACTTGATAAGTGTAAATGGCTTACTTAGTTAGAAAGAGATAAAGAATACTCAAATGCTTGAAAAAATTTAGAAATATATGTATAAAAACACTCAATACTTTTCAATGCAAGAAACAATAAGAAAACATATATTTATAATGTTTTGGGATCTAAACCACTCATTAAAGAAAAAAAAGGCATTACAATGGCTAGTTCCAGTATATTGCTCGACCAATATGCATTGAATATATAATATTCTCTACTCATCATACATTAATCAATCACTAGGATATATTGGTCAAATAATATGTCAATTGATGTTGTTACAAACTCTTAGTATTTCAAATTTGACAACTTTAACCTACTTCGATTGACCACTACCCTATATAGGTTAATCAATTCCTTTAAAAATATGATTTTAACAACTTCAAATACTTAAATTTCATTTTCTTAGTAGAAATAATCTTCAAAATATTCCACAAAGAATGTTTTAAAGTTTACGAGGATTTACTTTAAAATCAAAATTTTAGTTCCTCTTGATGAATGAAAATAATCATATAATTAATGAAAAAGATGATGTGATTATGCATGGTGAGCTTTTAATAATATTAAAGTGACTAAGTGAAAGTATAATGAATACCATAAAAATCCATAACCTTGATAATTATTGATCGTATTTGTCTTTCACTTTAATATTCACTTAAAATGATGTAAACTTCAACTTTTCCTTATTAACTTCATGAAATGTCTCTTGATTTATGCATGTTAACAATTTAATCTCATATTTCTTCCATAAAAATAAAATAGTTAGTAGTACCTATGTTTTTTATCATCAAAATATTAATGAGAATCTCCCTTAATTCAACAACAAGCTTTTTCTTCTTTTGTTTGTAAAAATTTGCCAACTTTCAACAACCACTAAAATATTCATATTCTTGTAACTTTTTACCTTTATAAAATCTCAGGTTATCTTATCTTTATAGTAGAATGACACATTCATCTACAAGTTTTATGCCTTTCCTCCAATCAAAGCTTATCAGCTATTTATGTCTATACCTTGAACAATTCATGTAAAATAGCTTTGATCAATACTAGTCACTATCAATAAAAGCTCTACATTACCTTAGATCATATTGGGATATTTTAACATCACTCTCATTTCTTATGAATTAGAAGGATAATTTTAAAAATTTAGTGGTGCAAGTGAATATTTTAATCAGTATATTAACATCACAAAACTTACAAAACTAAAGTTTGAAGGAATCTACATATGTGGGATAATAAGTAGTCAGATAATAAATATTTAATAAAAACATTTTGATAGAGCTTTAATGAATACCAAGTAGATTAAAAAGTTTCCATACTCTTGGGCAAGATTTAGAAATTATATAATCTCTGACCCTAATGAGGTTTATTAGGAATACCGGAGTAAAAGAAGGAAATTCTTATTTAAATTTAACAATTTCTTATATAATTTTATAGTTTATATGGATTTAATCAAAAGAGGAATCAACACCTTTAAGTTACCCCCTGTACATTGGTGTTATGAAACTCAAATGCATCAAAGTTCAAATTTGGAAAATTAAGAACACCTAGGAACAAATTTAAAATGTTAGGAAAGATTTAAACTTCATCCAAAGATTACTACAACTAATTCCACAAGACAATGCTCTTAAAACCAAAGAAAAAAGAGAACTTGAGCATTTTTCATGGAAGCTTTTGCCACCTATAACTTCTATATTAAGTAGAAGTCAAAAGTTACTTAGTTAAAAGAGAGAGATCTAAACAAAAATTCTTTCACAATGCATTACCTCATAAGAGAAACAAAAATAAAAATTTTCAATTCATTGACTGCTTCAAGTAACTTAGCAAATAGTTAAGACCAGGTTATATCTACAACAGTGAAGTGCATTTCAAATCTTCTTGAATAACGTTTCTATTAATATATATGCAAGGTATCTATTATATGTAAATCTCAATAGAATTTATTATTATATAAGTTCCTTTCTACATGCTTCTTTTACTAAATTAGACATAAAGGAAGCCATTTTTGGCATTAAACTTGAAAAAGCTTTAGGAATTGATGACTTTAATGCCTTTTTCATTTTAAATATTTAGAATCTTATTAGTGACATGATATAGAGAAGAACCTAGAACTTTTTACCAAAAGGGTTATGCTAAAAGAATAAACAAAATCTTTACCAATTTAATTCCAAAAATTACCAATCCCTCTAGCTTCAATGAATTTTGACCCATTTTTTATTAAATCACCTTGCAAAAAAATATTTCAAAGATATTAACTTATAGATTAGTCCAAGAGACCAAAGTTACTACTAACTAAACTCAAGTTTCTTTCATTAAAGGAAGAACCATTTGCGATAATATCTTTTATACTTAAGATTTTTTTAAAAAGAGTTAACATAAAACAATTTCATATCTTAACTACAACTTGAAAATTGACTTTTAAAGAATCGATAAATAAGTGAAATGGAATTTTATAACCACATCAATGAGATCTTTGGGTTATCCATCCAAGTTTGCCAATTGAATCTTTCAATATATTTCAACTCCTAATTATGCAAACATTAGTAATGTTAAGCCCACTCCTATCTTTAAAAGGGTTAAAGTCTATGTAAGGGAGAATCCCTATGTCTTTATTTATTTAATGTTGACATAGAGATCCTTAACATAATCATTTTAAGGAACACCAGTAGATGCAATGATTTTAATTTTAAGTGTAAAAGGTTGAAAATATTTAACTTATCCCTTACAGATGATCTACTCATATTTTGTAAAGCAAATGAGGTTATTATCTCTTTCTTTATCGAGATATTGGATGAAATGAAATATTTCTTTGCGTTGTTAGTTAATCATAGAAATATCTTGATGTATATATCTAGTGGTAAGTGAGAAACAACAAGGAGACTTATGAAAGTCACAAGCATCCAAAAAGGAGAGCTTCTTGTGAAGTAGCTGGGATTTCTAGTAACACTTTCTAAACATACCAATAAAGACTTTCCTTCTTTTATTGAAATAGTGGATAGAAATTTAGATATGTAGAATAAGAAATGATTATCCTTTTTAGATAAACTACAACTTATCTCCTTACGAACAATGACCTTCATGTATATTAGAGCATTCACATAAGCATTCTATTGTTTATAGTTAAAATTATGGAAAGGAAAATAAAAAACTTTATATGGATAAGAGATAAAACAAATGCATCAAAAGACAAGTTAAACGGAGTGATATATATACATAAAAAAAAGATTTGAGGATTAATTGATTAGAGTGATGAGCATAATGTTCTTGTTTAAGCAAATTCAAAACTTATTCAATGATAATGAATCATTATGGAGGAAGTGAATGCATTCAAACTATTTAAAAGGGAAAAAATCTAGGATGTTAAACTAAGATTTGATACATCTTAGTCTCTAAAGAAAATCCTTAATTTAAGAGATAGAGTTAAAAGCTTGCTTGATTTGAACACTTCACCTTTTAGATTATTTCACTAATAAGCCATCCCTTCAACTCTAAGAAATCAAAACTCTGTGGCTTAATGTTAATAGTCCTTGATTCACTCTTCTCTTCCTAATTCTTTGGCTTACTATTAAAAGGAAATTACAGACAAGGGTTTGATATATTTCATCCCTATAACAAAATATATTTTATTCTTTCTACTCTTGTATATTAAAAACTGATACCTTTTGCATTAATAAAATCTTATACGTTCCAAAATAAAACCAGTGATCAAGAATAAGGTGATTTGGACACAGAAATGAGGACTTGTCCACGTAAAGTCAGCTTAATCATCATGACTATTTCCTTGTTTTCCCCCACTAGGGATACTGCCAATGCAGCATACGTGCTAGACATCAGGAGCATCGTTATCACTTGTAGTATAGCCACCAAGCCCTTATTATTTAGTTGCTTCTCAAATATATAAATGCTTCGAGATCCATTTTTTTCTTTTAAGAGAAAAAAAGCATTTTTCTTCACATGCAAAAGTTGTTTTCATATTCACGTTTTCTAAGAGCCTGTCAAATTATACATTGTAGTACAAATCTTAATAATTTATAAGTATCTAAGCATTGTAAACCATCAAAATCTTAGTGTTATTATTGTGATCAACCATAGTGTAAGATCATGCTTTGATTTTTGTAATTTCTCTTAAAGTTCCATGAAATTCTTTATAGAGACATTTAAGCAAATTTCTTTTTTATGAATTTGTGTTGGAAGCTGTCGTAAGGCAATTTTCCAAATGGCCTAAAACTTAGGGATTGTGGCTAGTAACTTCCCATTCAAATATAACTACTTAATCTAATATTATTAGTGAAATTATTAACATAAAAAAATCTCATCTGTTAATTAATGACATATTGATACTTGATGGACATATCATATTAAAAGAAAGGTACACATAAATTTGGTCCTCTCTTTGCCCTCTTATAGACATTTTTAAGAACAACTTCAAACATCCATCCGATAGAGCATATAGAGAAGAGAAAAGAAAGGGAGAAGGGGAGAGAAACTAATTTTATTTTTTACACAGTTAAAGTATTATGTATTCATCAAATCTAGATATGTGAAAATTATTACTTTCAAGGTCCTTTATATTATAGAGAAAATCAACCATGGTTTAAAAATCTATAATTTTCCATCGCAAATCGTGAATAATGAGTGTTGAAGAATTTGTCTACTATCTTTCGCCTATGTTTTGCTTCTAAATTTTTACATGGTTGAAATCTTCACACTTGTAACAGTATGAAGAAACTGTGTTTCTCTCACTATATATGATTCTAGATGTACTATTCTAGGTGTTTAATATGTGATGTTTTGTCTTATATTCATTTAATATATGTTGTCGTTGTCCTTTGTTGTTTCTCTCACAATGTATGATTCCCATATGCACTCTTCTAGCATTTATTATGTGTTGTTTTTGTCTTATATGCATTTAATGCATGTCACTATGATGTCTTCTGGTCTTATATGTATTTAATGTGTTGTATCAATATACAGATAAAAGTATAAAGTAAAAACAACAACCTCTCTCTTGTAAAAGCCATGTTTTGGATGTCATTCTTTTCAACATAAAACGCTTTCGAAGTGTTATCTGCCGATGAATTTGGTTTTTGCCAAAGAATTAATCCAAAGTCACTGTATGAGCTTGGTTATTGCCAAAGTGTGCGGTTTTTGCAAAGTCGTTAATCCAAAATAACTTTTGGAATTATATTTTCATCTTATGAATATATATTATTTTTTATATTTTATAGTATAATTAAAATTAGTTTGTAATCACCAAAGTGACCAAACTAATTTTATTAAAATAAATGATGAAAATATCATGCATAAAATAGTTATTTATTCATGACACCCATAAAATGCCAATTAGGCAAATTGATGAATAAATGACGTTCATTGATTATTAGAACTTTAAGATTTGCCTAAAGGAAAATCATTTATTCTATGATCAGGGAGCATGATTGAAGAAATTATATTTGTTAAGTCAAATATATTTTGACACATATGCTTGGTTAAGAATTTTAATTTCTTGATAATGATGAAAAGTGACATTTATTTCTGATTGTGTGTTGTAGTATATACCCAAAGGTGTTCTGTAATATATTCTAAGGTTTGATCTGAATCAATTATAGAATTAATTATAAGTATCTATGTTTTATTAGCAGCAATTTCACTTCATTCACAAGCTTCTTCTATTACCATATTTAACAGTTTGAACTTCTCTAAATGGAATGAACAAGTTAATTTCCACTTAGGAGTGTTGGACCTTGACTTGGCACTTTTGGAAGAACAACCCGCTGCTATTACTGATTTAAGCAGTGAAGAAGAGAAGTCCAAATATAAAGCCTAGATACGGTCTAACAAATTGAGCCTTATGTTTATGCAAATGACTATAGCAAATAACTTCAAGACTACTATTCCACAAATAAAAAATGCAAAGCAATACCTAAAGTTTGTGGAAGAATGCTTTCGTTCTACAGACAAGTCATTTGTGGGTACACTAATGACACAACTCACTACCGTGTAAGTTTGATGGGTCGCAGAGTATACAAGAACATACTATTGAGATGACTAATATTGAAACAAGATTGAAGACATTAGGTATGGTTGTAGATGACTCCTTTCTGGTTCAGTTTATTTTGAACTCACTACCTCTTGAATATTGTGCTTTTCAAATTAACTCTAACACTATTAAGGACAAGTGGGATGTTAATGAATTGGCTGGCAAGCTTATTCAAAAGAAAATAGACTAAAGAACATAGAAGTCATTTAGTCAACCTCATATTTCAAGGAGCTAGTAAAGCACCAAAGGTAAAAGCCAAAAGTTTTAAGAAGAAGAAAAGGCCTGCTAAAGCATCTTGGGTTGAAAAGAAGGAACAAAATAATGGTAGGTGTCGGTTCTGTAAGAAAGAAGGAGACTATCAAAAAGATTGCCTTAAATGTAAGGCATGGTTTGAAACGAAAGGTATATCTAAGAATTTTGTATGTTATAACTAAGACTTTTGTATATTTCAAATCTAATTTAATTGGTGTTCCTCATAATGCTCGGTGGCTTATTCTAGAGCTACTACTCATATATCCACTACAATGCAGAGATTCCTTACAATCTAAACCAAAAGCCAAATTGAGAATTTCTTGTATATGGGAAATCGAAACAAAGCTCAAATTAAAGACATAGGGACGTATCATTTGGTCTTAGATGCTGGTCATTATTTAGACCTATTAAAGGCTCTTTACTAACTTCAATTTCCAGGAACCTTATTTCTACTTCAAAGTTGGATGATTATGGTATTAATTTTACTATTAGACATGGTTGTTTCAATTTTTATAAGAATTTTAAACTTATTGGTTCTAGTAGTCTTATTGATGGTTTATATAAATTGAAACTTAATGATCAAATTTCTGAATCCTTATTTACTGTGCATCAAAGTATTGGAATTAAGCGTAGTATGTTTAATGAAAGTTTAGCTTTTTTATGGCATAAACGTTTAGGTCATACATCCAAAGATATATTAGAAAGATTAGTAAAGAATGAGATTCTACATAATCTAGATTTTACTGATCTTGGTTTGTGCGTGGATTGCTTTAAAGGAAAGCAAACCAGATATAATAAGAAATGAGCCACAAGAAGCACTCAGCTTCTTGAAATTATACACGATGTATGTAGACTTTTTGATACTTCATCTTTTGGTGGAGAAAAATATTTTATCATCTTTATTGATGATTTTTCATGTTATGGATATGTCTTTTTGCTTAAAGAAAAATCTCAAGCAGTGAATGCTTTAGAAGTATACATTGATGAGGATGAAAGACAATTAGACAAGAAAGTGAAAATTATAAGATTTGATAGAGGTAGTGAATATTACGGAAAATATGATTAAACAGGACAATGTCCAGGTCCATTTTCTAAACTTCTTAAAAGACATGGCATATGTGAACAATACACTATGTCTTACACACCTCAACAAAATGGTGTACCAAAAAGGCATAATAGAACATTGATGGATATGGTTAGGAGCATGATGAGTAATTCATCATTACCCAAATTCTTGTGGATGTATGCGTTAAAAATAGCCATATACCTACTGAATAGGGGTTCCAGTAAGGCACTTACATGTTTGGGGTTACCCAGCAAAAGCAAGAGTTTATAATTCACACGAAAGAAAGTTAAATTCTCGAACTATTAGTGGTTACTTTATTAGGTATCTAGAAAAATCTAAAGGTCATATATTTTGTCCAAACTAAAGTCCAAGAATAATAGAAACTAGTAATGCAAAATTTATTGAAAATGGTGAAGTTAGTGGGAGTGAGGACAACAAATTGTGGACATAAAGGAAGTAAAGATAAATGTTCCTTTATCTATAAGTGTTCCTTTGTCCATTATTGTTCCAAGTGTTGTTCCAATTGTTGAAGAACGTATTGATAACAATGAACAACATTTGAATGATGAAATATCCCTTGAAGAAACTAACTCACACAAATTTGAAGCAAATGAGTCACAAGAAATACCTTTGAGAAGATCTCAAAGAACAAGGAAATCAGTTATTTCAAGTGACTATGAAGTTTATTTACAAGAATCAAATCTTGATATTGGCATTAATAAAGGACCAGTTTCATTTTCATAAGCGATAGAATGTGCTAAGTCAGAAAAGTCGATTAATGCTATGAAGGAAGAGTTAAAATCCATGAATGATAACAAAGTCTGGGATATTGTTGAATTGCTAGAAGGTTCCAAATGAGTTGGGTGTAAATGGTTTTTCAAGATCAAAGTTGACTCAAATGGAAATATCGAATGAATAAGGCTAGACTTGTTGCTAAAGGATATACTCAAAAGGATGGCATTGATTATAAAGAGACATTTTCACCTGTCTCAAAGAAAGACTCAGCGCATATTATTATGGCATTGGTAGCCCATTTTGATTTAGAGTTACACTAAATAGATGTGAAAAACACCTTTCTGAATGGAAATCTTGAAGAAGAAGTTTATATGGATCAACCTGAAGGTTTATCAATTGAAGGAAAAGATCATTTGGTGTGTAAACTTAATAATCAATATATGAACTCAAGCAGACTTCTAGGCAATGGTATATTAAGTTTAATGATACCATCACCTCTTTCGGTTTTGTAGAAAATATTGTTGATCATTGTATGTACCGAAAGATTAGTGGGAGAAAATTTTATTTTTAGTCCTATATGTTGATGATATCTTGCTTGCAATTAATGATTTGGGTATGTTGCCTGAGACAAAAGATTATCTCTTAAAGAATTTTGAAATGAAAGATATTGGAGAGGCATCCTATATGATAGGAATTGAAATATTCTATGATAAATCACAAGGACTGTTGGGATTGTCTCAAAATGCTTATATTGAAAGAATTCTAAAGAGGTTTAATATGTAAAAATGTTTTTCTAAAACTGTTCTGGTTCAAAAAGGAGATAAATTTAGTCTTATGTAATGTCCGCAAAATGATATAAAGCGAAAGCAAATGGAATCAATTCCTTATGCTTTTGTTATAGGAAGTCTAATGTATGCGCAAACTTGTACAAGATCGAATATTAGTTTTGCATTTGGAATGCTATGTAAATATCAAAGTAACCCTGGAATTGGTCATTGGAAAGTTGCAAAGAAAGTTTTGAGATATCTTCAAGGCACAAAGAATTACATGCTTGTGTATAGAAGATCTAATCACTTGGAAGTGATTGGATACTTAGATTCAAGTTTTGCTGGATGCATTGATAGTAGAAAGTCAACTTATGGTTATTTGTTCTTTCTTTCCAAATGAGCAATATCATGGAAAAGTGCTAAACAATCTGTCATTACCTCATCTACCATGGAAGCAGAATTTGTGGCATGTTTGAAGCCACATTACATGCATTATGGCTACGAAACGTTATTTCAGGATTGTGGTTGTCGACACCATTACTAAGCTGTTGAAAATTTATTATGATAATTCTGCAACAATGTTCTTCTCCAAAAACAACAAATGCTCAAGAGTTGCCAAACATATGGAGCTAAAGTGTTTTGCCGTTAAAGAGGAGGCTCCGAAACAAAGAGTGTCTATTGAACATATTAGAACATATCTCATGATAGTAGATCCGTTGACTAAAGGTTTACAATCAAAGACATTTAAAGAGCATGTACAAAGAATGGGACTTGGTTGTCATTTTGAATGATGTATCGAATGAAGTTGAGATATTGAGCTCATTGATATGTTTCTGATATACACCATTTATTGTTTCTAGTTATAGCGTGCATATAATTGTATTATGACATGTCATAATTTGAATTTACTAGAAACATTATTATGGACCATGACGAAATTTATATGTCATTTATAGGTCTGGTATGGTAAAACACTGGTGTTTGTGGTATATGAAAGGGAGTATGCTATGTAATATATATACAACCTCAATAACCCACATTTAGTGTTTTATCATGTTTAAATAATTATGATATTTTAAGGATGAGTTTTGGTGCTTAATTGTAAATGCATCATACTTATGCATTAGTTTCATCTAATTTTAGGCCAAGTGGGAGATTGTTGGAAGTTGTCGTAAGGCAAATTTCCAAATGGCCTAAAAATTAGGAATTTAGACTAACAACTTTCCATTCTAATATAAATACTCAATCTGATATTATGAGGGAAATTGTTAATATAGAAAAATCTCATCTGTTAATTAATGACATATTGGTACTTGATGAACTTACTAGATTAAAAGAAAGACATGTATAAAATTTGTCATCTCTCTACTCTTTTGTATGCGTTTTTAAGAACAACTTCAAACATCCATCTGATAGAGTATATAGAGAAAAGAAAGGGAGAAAGGAAGAGAAACTAATTTTATTTTCTACGCAAATAAGGTATCATGTATTCTTTATCAAAACCAGGTATGACAAATTATTAACTTCAAGATCCTTTATATTATAGAGAAAATCAATTTCTCCTTACAATTTGATCTCTGGACTGGCACTAACACGTACAAACAAAGAAAACAAGTCGAGGAAAATCGTAAAAGCTACATTACCATGTTCATGATAAGAACTAAGGGCCAAAAGGTGGTTTTCGAAGAAAGAAAGATGACGATAAGTCTATAAACACCTGCTATTGATTTTGCAATCACGAAGTATCTTTATCAATAATGGTGGGAAGAGGTGATTTGCAAGCAGGAGTGTCGCTGTGAAGGTCAAGGGCCCATGGAGAAGCATCTGTTGAAAAGGACTATTAGTTGAAAAATGAGGCATGTATGTACATATAACCTGCCCAGTTAATAAGTAAAATAAAGTATGTACTTGTTCGCAGAGAAGATAACTAAAGGTGGTGGACGACAAGTTGATCATTCAGGAGTGGCAGTATTAGGTAGTCTGTCAATGCAAGAAATAAATAAAATACCTGAAAATGATGCATCTGTAACAAACAAGGAAAAGAATACTAAATCTGACTTTCACATGTACATGTACATATTTATGTTTTCTTTAGGAAGAAAAAGGGTCGGATGTCAATTGCACACGGTCTGCACAAAGGAAAAGATTCAGTTGCTCAATTTTAAGGATGTCAATGACCCGGCTTGGCGTAACTTTAACCTGAATTGACTAGACCACAAAAAGGTACAAAATAATGTCATTTTGTTAATTTTTTTAAACAAATATGGACCATAGGCTGTGGGTTAGGCTAGCCGCTTGAAGTCATTTCCCTACTAACTTTATCTAAAGCCTTGCTATAATAAATCTATAATTTCCAACAGTTTCTCACTTAAGATTAAATTTTTTATGGTCATTTAACTTATGTTAACATTTTATTTTAATTATTTTTATCTTGATTGCTGTTATTTAAATTTTTACTATTTAAAAAATGATGATTAGGTTTATTTACATGTAAAGAAAACTGACATCTTTAATTAATTGACGTTGTTAATAGTTTAACATTAAAAATTTTAACATTTAAGATTAAATAAAAATATGATAAATAGGATGATTATAAATTTATTATTGATATTATATAAATTAATAAATATTTAATTAAAAGACAAATCAAACTAAGAATATAAGTCAATTATGCCTTATGTCTCTTACATTTATGGTTGCAATTATCATAATAAAATGGACATTTTCACGTATCATTTTATCACTTTTTAACGTATTCATCCTTTGTCCCTTCGTCCTATAGATGCATTGAGGTTATCAGTCATTGCTCCATTAACCAAGCTACAGAACATATAAGCCTTAATGATAATTATAGGTTAGGAGCACTTCTTCAGTTTTATCTATGCTACTAATCTTGCTTTCCAGAAAAATGATAGGAAGTTTGTAATATGTCCACTGGCATCCAAGCCTATGGTTAATTATTGGAGACTTCAGGTGCATTTGGTTCAGTTTTTGGCAGGTAAAAAAGTACTTTTTTCTACCACAAAAGCTGTTTTAAGGAAAAAATGAGTATTTGGCTGTAAACTTCAAAAGCTCTTTTAGAGTAGAAATAGCTTTTTTAAAAGCTAAAATACAGCTTTTTTAAAAGCTCAAATTTGGAGTTTTTCAAAAAAGTACTTTTTCAGGTAGATTTTTATATCAATTAATGAGCCTATTTTTTAGTCCCTTTTACCCTTATGCTTTACACATAATTCCCACAATATTCACAAACACATCTTCACGTTTATTTTGAGATTTATATAATATTATTTGAATTTTTATATGTTTAATATTTATTTTTTAAATTAGTTTTACTTATGTTATAATCTATACAAAAAATTTGGTTAGATATATTTTCATTTACGTTTCATATGGTTTAAAATTATATAATAATTAATAGATTTTGTTTTGTATATTGTTTAATATATTTTAAATAATGTTTATATAGTTAAAATTAATAAAAGTGCTTTTTATTTTTATGTTGCCAAACAGTCTACTGTATGAAGCTCTTTTTAAAAAGCTCTTTTTTTAATTGACAGCCAAACAGTCAACTGACTTTTTAAAAAAGCTCTTCTAAAAAAAACTCTACTGACAAAAGCTCTATTGATAAAAGCTCTACTGATATAAGCTCAACCAAACAGGCACTTAGTCGGACAACCCGCTTGCCTGCCGGGTCACAGGCTAGCCCATCTCGACCTACGCAAGCCACAGGCCGACCCGCGGACTATATGGGAAAGCCCGACCCATTGACTTGCCTAACTATAATGAATGATTTCCAACTAAAGACCTTAAAGTAATGGTTGTAGTATTCTAGGTTTCTTGTAACTTACATTTGTTGTCAACTTCATTAAAGAAACATTACATAAATTATCTTTTACTAAGATATATAATATGCTAATTTTACTATGCCTAATTTTTTATTTAAGATAACATATTTTATGTTATTAAAAATAAGATAATATTGTATGATGTTTATGAAAAATTATTTTAATAAAAATCATTATTAAAATCATAGAAGATAATTATATAATCAATCAAGTAATAATTTATATTAAAATAAAATTTGAAGTTAAAAGTATTTTAAACTTTTAAAATAAAATCAAATAATAACTATTCTTAAATTAAATAAAATCACAATAAAATGCAAATCTTTTACCATATAAATCTATAATTATCAACGTTTTAAAAATTGTAACGCAAGTTAAAAAAGAGGGTTAATGTTTAAAAGATTCTAAGTAATATTAGACCTTCATAAAATTGGTTAAAGAATTAAAGAATTTAAAATATAATTAAAAGATATTGTTCTTATCCATTGAAGAATTGAAGTTTAATTGAAAAGGAATTATTAAATGAAAAAATTCATCGATTTATTTTAGTTTATGACCTTGTTTGGTAAATGATATCGACCATTTTTGGGTTGATTGAAAGGTTTTACCTATTTGACAATGTCAAATCACTGATAATTATATTTGGTAGTCAGTTGATCGGATTGGCGGATTGAACTCAACCTATTGATTTTGAAAATGCTACTATAAATAGCATTTTCACTAAGAATTAAGGTATTAAAAGATTATTATATTCAAAAGTTATTACAAATTACTTAAAGAGATAGAGATCGATAGAGATATAGATAAAGATAAAGATAGAAATAAAGATATAAAATTGAATTAATTTATACAAAATTTTAAAAGTTAGTCATTAAATTAAAAAATAAAAAATAAAAAATTTAAATATTAAATTAAAATTTTCAAAAAATTAAATTTGTTACCTCTAATTATATTACATTAATTACTTTTGTAGAGACCTGATATTTAGGTCCCTTTTTATATCAATATTTAGTATATAATATTATTGTCACTTATATATTGTGTTTAATTCAATTCAATTTAATCTAAAATTAATAAGTCAAATTTAAATTAAATATTTTATCTAAGTTTAAATTTTAAGAGAATAATATAAGCAACTTTTTTCAAAATAATTTTATTTTAATTTAATATATTAAAAACATAGTTTCAATTTTTAAAATTTTAAAAATTAAAATTAAAATAACAAAAAAATATATGTCCTTAAATTAGAAATTAAATCGATATCATTTTTATAGACCAATTTCATATCAAGCTTGATGGTGCTGCATTTGAAGAAAAACTCCTGGTACGATATGACCGAACCCATTTTTAAGCTTATTAATTTTAGTGGCAATTTAGTGATCTCTCAAGTTCCTCAATTGGCCCTTCCAGGTGCAAATTGAAGAAGATCTTGAGAAGTTTTAAATCAAGCTCATTCCTCATTAGGAAGTCGTATTGAGAAGGCTTTCGTTGTTCTTAAAACTCGATGGAAGATATTGAAGAAAATGACAGTGTTGAGTTCTTTTACTTTATCTAAATTATTATGAGAATATTCAAAGAATACTAAGATATAAACAGCTAATACTCATGTTCTTATAATTTTTTTTAAGTCATACCCCTGTAAGTCATTTTATACATAAACAGCTAATACTAAACAGTTAATTTTATCAAACATATTTAAATAAACAACTGATGTTATCTGCTGGCCAAATCAGCTATATTAATTCGTTGTTAGCTAACCGTTGATAGAATCAGTTAATATCTAATACAATTTGCTAATTGTCAAACATGGTTTATAAGAATCTATTAATTTATAAAAATTAGATGATTAATTAATAAACTAATCAGCTTTATCAACAAAAGTTGTTAAAGTAAATCAAATCTAAAAGTTAAAAACCAAAAAAAAAATTAAAAAATTTAAAATTTTTATGATTGAATTAGTCACCAATTGAGTTTTTTAATGGTTGATAATTATAATATGCTGTCAACCTTGTTTCTAGATTAAGCAGTTAACTTCATTTTCAGCCTTGTAAGGACATGGAACAGTCAAGAGATGAAAAAGGAAAGAGCAAGTGCAGATCCTTAAGATTCTAAACTAATCTTCATTATCACTTTCCAAGTACCAACGAAGAAGCGTAATCTATTTTGTCTCTAAATTAATTATCATTATCACTTTTCAAGTACCAATGAAGCAGCGTAATCTAGTGTTTTTTCAACTTTAAGCAAGAGATATAGACAGTCCTGTCTTAAATGAAAGCAACAGAAATCTCACGTCAGGACGAGGTTGACATGGAAACTCACGATTTGATCTGTCGACAAAAACACACAGTTGGCACCAGCAAGCTTTTGGGAGGTTGCTCAATCACATCTCCTTGGAAGCCATTTTCCTTCCGTGACCTTCACGCCTATTACAACATATAATTAAGCATTAAGGTGGTAATGACGACAAAACACTAGCAACCGTTCTCTGTCTCAACAAATTGAATAGTAGGAGAATGAGAATAATGAAATGTAGATCAGCATCTTCGACTAGCATACGGCAGGATTTAAGGGTTTTGTTTCAGTCGGTTCGAAGAAGACATACTTGATGGCACAGGTTGGAAGTAACTGAGTCGTTAACGTATATAGATCATCAATGTATTTCTACTAAGAAAAACCATTGTTGCTACCGAACTTGAGCAGAAAATCATCGACCTGGTCCTCTATGCTAGGCAGAGGATAGAAACTACGCAGACTATGGCCTCTTCTAATCGTCATAAGTGTTTTAAAGTGTAGACGGAGAATATATAGACTGGATTTGTAGGGGAAGGGGATGTTAAGGAAAGTTCCTACCATTTTAGCCGTAAATGCTTTTGTATGTGTGGCTTAGCATAGGAAGACATGAAATGAGATGTTGAAACTTTCCTTTAGCGATAAGATTATTAAAGTATCTTATATAAAAATTATTATGTGTTTTAATATTATTTATAATTTATTCTATTTAGGTATTAATTAATTAAATATAGTATGGATAATTAAGTAAATGAATAAATAATTCAATTTTAAAAGTACTTAGAGGGAATAATCTATAATACTAGTAATGACTTAAAACTGAAAATCAAATATTATTATTAAATTATATGAACAATGATTGAATTTTATATAGAGTAATTGTTACTTTCTTTTTTTATGTAATTAGAACCCTTGATGACACAATAATTAAATTATACATTATTACTGTGTGTAGGTTAAATTAAACAATTTTAGTAAATGTAATATTTGATTGAATATGATATGTTATTGAATTTTGGAAACAACCTTTTTACTAGTTAGAGGTACGGTTACGTATTATTGAACATCTTCAGATCTACTGTATTAGTGAGATTTCTACTGAGTGTTATTGTTGTTGTTATGATATGTTGTTTAATGTTAATCATAATGTATAATTATAAATTTTTAAATAGATAATTAAAGATATATAAAACAAATTTTAGTTTTCTTATTTCTAATTTTGAATTAAAATTAAAATTTTCAGTTATTGACAAAATATCAAGAATCTAATGTCTCACATATATAAAATAATTAAATTAAATTAAATTGTAAAGTTTAAAAAATTTCAAATAATTAAGAATAAGATATTTAAATTTATTAACTTTAAATTCTAATTATGTAATTAAAAGTTATAATTTAATAATAATTTTTCATTTAATTTTGATTAAGCTTTGAAAACCGTAGTAAATAATCTAACCCATAACCTTTTTTAAAACTATATGTTTCTTTATTCTATGAATACTATTAAATGTTGAATAATTAAATAATTTTATAGTTAACTTTTTCATTTATAAATAATATATTTTACAAAAAACTTGGATCAAATTTTTTAAATATTTCTATTTTCTATTTTTATTTTACATTATTCTAATAAAATGATCCATTGAAATTATTAAAGCTATTCCGTAATTTACTTCCAATTAATTTTCTAATGTGAAACAGTATCTCCAATGTATCAAATTGGATGCTAATTATCCTAATGAAAGAAACGGATCAAAGACCTTTGTGTTTCAACGCATGCTTTTACTCGTTCAAATCCAAAGGCTTTAATTAGCTTTCATTCATGAAACTGACTTCGTTAGTTTTTTTATTTATAATAATTATGGAGAACTGAAATTAAAAAAAAACAAAAACAAAATATAAAATATATTAAAGACTAATAATTTTTGTGTGTGTTCAGATAATATAATAAAAACAACGAGCATTTGTGCTTTATCAATTATACCTAAATTTGTAAGGATGATAATGGGTTGTGCCGGGTTAGGGCATGGTCGATTAGCTCGTGACCTGGTCATATTAATTTTTTAAAATAAAATTCAAAAATATGTCATCGCTTTATCTCCTTCGGTCAAATTCTGGGTCAAATTAGGTCTAGATAACTCAAACCTGAGCTCGAGCTTGACCTGGACCCTCTCGGGCCAAAAAATCTTGACCCTTAGTTAATTAACTTCGAGTTAGGCCCGAGCTAGATTGCCATCCTTACCGATTCTTATATTTTGATACAAGAATGATACAGTGAAATCCATACTTTTAAATTGAAATCAGAATTAAGTAGTTGATGTTATTCACCGATGTGACAATAGGGACGAGATCGCCTCGCTTGCTCCAATTCTATCAGATGTCAACAGGTCAGACTTAGATTGATTGAGTCTCAAGTCGAGCAGGCACAGGTGCAAAATAATGTCATTTTGATATTTAAAATTAAAAAACAATTGAGCTTATTCTGAGCTACCTCATACTCATCCCGTTCCATTGCTATCCCCGGTTGCCAAAACTTAGCAGAAATTTTATATTTTTCTTCTATAATTTATGCAGATGGAATAAATAAATAAATAATATTGGTTCAGCCGGATTCTGACGAGGCTGCACGTTACCGTTTGGATCCATGGAATCAACTATTGAACACAAGAATTCTGGCTTGAGGATTCCTGCAAAACAAAGAAGGCGCGT
>JANZXP010091771.1:0-22747 GCA_027576715.1 Erythroxylum flavicans
TTTATATTGGTCATGAGGAGGTGCAAGAGAAAGTTGAATCCTTGTAGGATTCAAAAGAAGAATCCATGGAGGAGAAGCACTTCTATTCCATGTTGAATTTGATCTTTAAAAGGTGGAATCCAAGTTGGAGAAGGAAGAGGAGGTGGCGCATCCTTACAGAGGTAGGATTCCTAACACGAATAGGATTCCCAATCCTAGTAGGAGTAGGATTACTTGCCATCATATTTTTCGTCACCGATTCCATTTTTCTCCTTAAATTACCAAAACAGGAAATCCTTGTCAGAATAGGATTCCTTGTGTAACTGGGATTCCTAATCCTACTGGGATTAGGATTTGGCAACTTTGACCATTCCTACTCATTTCGAGCTCCTCTTTCCAAATATGAACTCTGTTTCTACAAATTCCATCTCCTTAAGCTCATTTTTGCATCTACTGTCCAAATATACCTAAAAAGCATAAAACAAGATAAGTGTAACATTTAAGACAGAAAATGCAAATAAATATAAGTATAGAGGAACTAAAAGGATAAGAAAATATCAGTGTATCATCATTCATAAAGAAAGAAATTTTTGCCATTACAGGAGTCAGGAAGACTCAAGTAAGTCATATAAATTACAAGAAAAGATAGTTATTAGTGACACCATCTTACAGAACTTGATCAATATTAGATACTTTGTTTTATCTTCAGTATCAATCATTTAGTGAACAAAGATAATTCAATGCAAGTTCATTTTTGGCACTTGATTAGCTTTAAAGGAGAGGAAAAAGAACGAGATGAGGTTTCCATGTTCAAGGTAATTGCAATATGTTGCAGAAGAAAATGGCAGGATTACTTCAGTGAGAAAATTCATCAATCACAATGAATCAATGGCTATCAAATGACAAAATCAATAGCACCTATCATTCTCCCTTTGATTATTATCTAAAAACAATAATGTAGAGGATCTTACTGTCAATTGGAGGCCTTCCATAATTTCAGTACAAAGCTTCAAAGAAGGAATTGTCTCTTTGATATTTTATCACTAACTGAGAGAAGAGAAAGAAAAGGTCAAATCAAGAGATAGATAAATATGATGTATTTTACAGAGTGTGAAAGAATAGCAATATGTTGATCAAAAATGACGTTTCAATAGTTTGGTGCCAAACCGACTAGTAGCAACTAAACTACTTCTAAATCTCTTGTCATAGTTTTTCCTGCTACATCCAGATTATGAGTATCCAACAAGATACCTACAAGCTATAATATAAGAAAACAGTGAGAAAATATCCCCAAAAAATATGGTCCATATTGAATGCCATTTACCAGAAGTTTTTTCAAATCTAGAGTTTGAATCATATCATAAGCCTCTTCACAATAATTATCTGTCAGACTAGTGCACACTGACCCAACCTACATTGAGAGAACGTAACGAAACCATGGAGTTTGAGTTAACCATGTGTCACATTGTCCATGCAATTCCAGAAATGACAATATATTAGGTTTGTTATCTCCTAAACATGTACTGACCTCTCCATTAGTTCTAAGGATCTCTTGCCCAACCACAAGGATTGTCAAATGCCCAGTTATAACTAGACTTTCCAAATTCACCTAGAATTTATTGGTATTTTAGAAGTTCTATATGTGTGTTTGGGAGGGAGGGACGAAACAATGTCAAAAACCAGGAATTTTAGGTTACGGATTGAGTGAGAACGAAGGAGGAGGAGCAAGTCTCCTTTCAATTTTCTTAAAACAACTTTGTTTTACTAACATCAAGAAAAGACGTCATTTAACTAATTAGACAAGCTTCCCCAAATGACACTGACATGTCTGATTAGTGGGGTCCTTGACACGTAACAATGCCACGTTAGCCAAGATAATGATGAGATTAACCTCAGGCTAGAATTGAAAAAATTGAAAGTTGGGGTATTTTATTGCTACTTTTTAAAGTTTGGGCTATAATTGAAATTTTGAGAAAAGTTTAGGCTTTTTTGGTAATTAATTAATTAAATTAAATTAAATGTGATTGAAAATTGAAAATTCTTATATTCTAGTAAAATTTCTATAAAAGTTTTGTTTACTTTTTGCTTAATACATTAAATTATCTTCTATAAAAGACTTACCATTGATCGTACTTGTATTGAATCAAATTGAAATGAATTAGTTAAATATTTGACAGTTAAACTTAAACATCAACAATGTATTTCTCTAATATCTTAATAACTATTTAAAGTTAAACTTTGTTTTGTAAATTGGGCAAAGGGAAGAAAAGTTTTTCGCCATGCAATCAATGGAAGCAGCTTATATTGTAGATATGGTAACAGCTAGGTGGTGCTATGATTCAGGCGTAGCATTCAATGCTTCCCAATATTATTATTATCAACCTATAGTGGATGCTATAGCCTTTTAAGGTCCAGAAAACTCCTTCTATTGTTGACTACAGAGGTAAAATTTTGAGTAGCTCAGTTTATAAAGTTAAAAGTTATTTGGAAAAAAGAAGAATAGATTGGGCTACTTATGGCTGTTCAATCTTATATGATAGTTGGACAAATAGAAGAGATGAGCCTATTATTAATTTTTTGTTTATTTTGCAAATGGCTAAATGTTTTTGAAGTCTACTGATGCATCTAGCCTTGTTAGGAATACTGATACTTTATTTGAAATATTCGATGAAGTTGTGAATGAAGTAGGACCATAAAATATTGTTTAGTTCATTACTGACAATGATTCCGCTTATAAAGCGATGGGAAGGAGATTACAAAGCAAGTGTAATGCCTTTTTTTGGACTCCTTGTATTGCACATTGCATTGACTTAATGCTAGAAAATATAGGTGATGTTAAGTATTTTCCTATTATTGATGAGACTATACAAAAAGCCAACAAGGTCTAAGTTCATCTATAATCATCCATGGGTCTTGAATTTAAAGAGAAAGGATTTTATGAATGGTAGAAATTTGTATCGTCCTACTGTTACAAGATTTGCAACAAATTTCTTATTACTTTAGTGTTCTATTATGATGAAGAAAGAGTTAAGACAAATGTTTACAAGTGATAAAGTGGGTTTCATCTCAACATACTAAGTCTAATGCTGGATTGGAGGTTTCCAAAATTATTCTTGAAGATATTGAAGTTTGGTTTCAATTTCAATTTGTGATATGAGTTTGTAAGCCTTTGGTGAAAGTGCTTTGTTTAGCTAATAGTAATGAAAAGACAATAATGAGTTATTTTTTTGAGTTCATGGAGAGGCAAAGGAAGCAATTAAGGACAATCTGTCTTTTTTGTATACACCTTATCTTACAGTCATCAATGAAAGATGAGAAAGGTAACTTTACTCTCTGCTATTTGCACCTTGGGCATTTTTTTATCCTAGTGTCCATTTTAGACTAGGTTTTACAAAGAAAGTCCAATTTAATAGGGGAATGCTATTAATTATTATAACAGTTGTTGCTCATCAGATGATGCAAGATCTCCTAAGCTCACAAATAGAGCTTTATAAGTAGTCTTTTGGGATTTTTGGGATGTCAATTTCTATTCGACAAAGAGCAAAGCTTAATCTAGGTATATATTGCTATACTACTTTTGTTGTCTTACAACTTACAGTTTTTTAGTGGTATCAATTCAGAAGTGGTATTCTAGAATTGCAATTCTAATTATAAGTCAATGTGTGAGTGCAATAGGCTATGAAAGGAATTTGAGCATATTTGAATTCATCCGTGCCAATAAAAGGAATAGATTGGAGCATAAGATATTGAATGACCTGATCTTCATTCCATACAATTTGAAGCTTCAGGAAAGGTATGCTATTTTTACTATTAAGTTAAATATAATTTCTTATAATTTTTTAATAATTTTATTTATTATTTACTAGGACTCTTAATAGAACAAGTAGTTCAATAGATCTACTTTGCATTAATAATATCGATCTTTTGGTAGATTGAGATTCTAAGGAATTAGGTTTGATAGACGAGAGTGACTTGAAAGATAATCTTGAAGGGAAAAGCATTGACATGTCATTTGGTGTAATAAATTTGAATGATGATGATGATGATGATGATGATGAGGCTCCTCTCAATGGTGAGGATTTTGCATCAAATAATAATTAAGGTCAATGCAGTAATGCAGTAGTAGTGGTTATCCCCCCATAGACGATTAAATGAAGTTCCAAGTTTTTGTTTCTCCTCTTCTTTTAATTTTACTTATATTTGATGTATATGTTAAATTCTATATATGCAATATAATTGAAAATATTTTTGTTTTAAGTTTCACTTGTAGCTGGTTGTTTTCTTATTACAAACTCTTGTTGTAAACTGCAATACTTAGAGAGTTAAGGATATTTATTGTTCTTTTTATTTGATATTTTGAATTTTTCATATTATTATTATTTATTGTATGATCAAATTTTAATATTTTAAATATTTTGTATTGTTATTAATTTTATATTTGTATGATGATTAAATGATCTTTTTTCATATTAATTGTGATTATTATTTATATGTAAAATATTTAAAAATTAATAATAATAAAAATAAATAAAATTTTGTTATTTTAAATTTTATAATTATGATTTTAGTATAATATACTAATGGACTATTTTGCAATTTTAAAAAAATTTAAGGACTATTTCATAAATTTAAAAATTACCTGAAACGAATATTGACCTGTACTAGTACAGTTCTATAACATAACTCAATCCGATACCGATATAGGTACAGTATTCGTAACATTGTCTACCATTCGAAAGAGGGGAGAAGTGATGTGAAATCAATCCAACTGAGTGAAGACAATTCGACCTAAGTTTTAATTAAAGCCTATAAGATTGTCAATGGAGTGCTTAAGGTCCAAGAAGTGTCGAAGACCATTTCTGACAGCCCAACGCATAAGCAACAAGCATGGAAAGGCCCAAATCTATCAAGACCAGGTTTTGATTGTCATTTGATCCAAATGAGAGAAGATCATACAAGTTGATGAGTACTAAGGAAATTCGTCCTAAATCATTAAATAGGTATGGCTTTGGCAATAAATGGGTATGACTTTTGTTATTTTTGAATGGTGGATGAATTTTGACTAATATTTAATTGTAACTTTTGATATTTCCCATGTAAGTTGTCACCTACTCATGTTTAGGATTTTGTAAAAAACAAGACGAGAATTTGATTAATAGAAAAAAACAAGAAGATGGAGTTTGTTCTTTTCTTTATCCAAGTTTGGCCTAACTTGGTGGTGGATAATTCAAAATGGTGGTGTTTCTTTCCTTCTATTCTAGTAAGTTTAATTTATCTAGTGTTTGATTTGTTTGAAACTTAGGCTGGAGTGTTCTTGAGTTGTTCTTACTGAATTCAGATCAACGGATGAATGAAACTGATTTGAATGTAAGAATAAGATGTTACGCATATAGGAAGACATCTTAATGTAGTTGAGAGTGTTTTGTGGTGTTGGTCAAACTAATTTGGTGGGATTCGAAGTTGTTTTCTAGTTGTTTTAAGTGGCTTAATTGATGGTCTGACTAAATCTTGAAGATGTTTGTTTTGCTTTCACACCATTTTGGTATCCAAGCTTTGATTGTTAAGTGAAAAATGTGTGAAATGGTGGCTGGAATGTCGCGATTGAGTTGCTAGAATTGGAAGAAAAATAGCAAAATGTCTTAAGCTTCAAATTCAAGAATTTTCTCTTTCCTTGACACTACTCCAACTCATATCAATACCAACTCTAACCAACCACATTTACACCTCATCCAAAACCAGCTAAAGCATTCCCATTTTAACCATAAAAACCAACGATACTCTTACCAACCTAAACCACATTGTTTCAAGTCTAGAAAGTTACTACTCACCTTCAAAGTTAATATTCGCAGTAGTTGAAAATTTTCCAAAGTTCCTTAGTGAAGTGAGATCTCAATGCACAAGAAAAGATAGAGCTTGATGAACAAAGGGAGAACATATTCCACACCAGATGTTTAATTAAGGGTAAGATGTGTAGTTTAATAATTGATAGAGGTAGTTGCACTAATGTTGCAAGCACGGTTTTAGTTGAGAAATTGAGACTCCTCACATTAAGTACTCTAGTCCTTATAAGTTGCAATGGCTTAATAAGTGTGGAGAGGTTAGGGTGAACAAGCAAATACTAGTAGCATTCTCAATTGGGAGATATTCTGATGAAGTGTTGTGTGATGTAGTTCCTATGCATGCTAGTCGTTTACTATTGGAGAGACTATGGCAATATGATAGGCGTGTAGTGTATGATGGATTCAAAAATAGGTATTAATTTAAGATGGGGGAGAAACACTTCACATTGGCGCCTCTTTCACCAAGAGAAGTTTAAGAGAATCAGTTGAGACTTACAAAAGTCATGGAAGAACAGAAACTTGGAGAGGTCGAGAGTTTAAAAAGAAGAAAAGAAAAAGAGTTCATTCAAGAAAATAAGAACAAAGGCTGAACTGAGAGTAAGTGCACTAGTGAGCAAAAGAAAGAGAGTAGCACAATCAAAAAAGGAGAGAAGAGTGAAAAGAAGAGTGGAATAAAAAATAGTGCTTTCTTTGTAAAAGAAAAAGAGTTGAGGAAGGTCATGTACACGCAAAAACCATTGGTTTGGCTTAGGTGTAAGTAGTTGTTTTATAATGAGACTGACCTTGACCCTTCTTTTCCTAGTGTTGTGAAACTTGTTTTGCAGGAATACTCTGATGCCTTTCCAGATGAGTTGCCCAAGGGATTACCACCATTGAGGGGCATTGAACATCAGATTGATTTCGTGCCAGGAGTTCAAATTCCAAACCACTCAACTTATAGAAGTAATCCTGAGGAGACAAAGGAGCTTCAAAGGCAAGTGGAGGAGTTGCTTAAGAGGGGGCAAATGAGAGAAAGTCTAAGCCCATGCGCAGTTCTAGTGCTATTGGTGCTAAAGAAAGATGGAACTTGGCATATGTGTGTGGATTGCAGGGTAGTAAACAAGATAATGGTAAAGTATCGCCACCCCATTCCTAGGTTAGATGATATGCTTGATGAGTTACATGGTGCTTGTTTCTTTAAAAAAATTGATCTCATGAGTGGTTATCATCAGATTAGAATGAAAGTAGGGGATGAGTGGAAAACAACCTTTGAAATGAAATATGGTCTATATGAGTGCATGGTCATGCCATTTGGTTTGACAAATGCACCTAGCACTTTCATGAGATTAATGAACCATGTTTTGCTTGATTTTATTGGCAAGTTTGTGGTTGTATACTTTGATGACATCCTGATTTATAGCAAAAGCCTTTATGAGTATGTTATGCATCTTAAATTTGTACTAGAAGCACTTAGGTGTGAAAGACTATATGCTAAACTTAAAAGGTGTTCTTTTTGTATGGATAAAATTGTTTTTCTTGGCTTTGTTATTTCTGCCCGTGGTGTGTATGTTGATGAGGAGAAGATTAAGGCTATTAAAGATTGGCCTACTCCTAAGTGTATTGGTGATGTGCATGGTTTTCACGATTTAGGTAGCCTTTATAGGCATTTTGTGAAAGATTTTAGTACCATTGCGGTGCCATTGACTGAAATAATTAAAAAGGATGTTGGATTTAAGAGGAATGAGGTACAAGAACTTGCTTTTAATACATTGAAAGAAAATTTGTGTTCTGCACCTGTACCGAGTTTGCCTAACTTTAATGAAGCTTTTGAGATAGAACGTGATGCCTTCAGGTTAGGTATTGGTGCTGTTTTGATGTAGGGTAGGCGTCCTATTGCATACTTCAGTGAAAAGCTTCATGGGCCACAATTGAATTATTCCACTTATGACAAGGAACTCTATACCTTGGTAAGAGCGTTGGAGACTTGGCACATTATCTCTGGCCAAAGGAGTTTGTGATCCATTCTGATCATGAGTCATTGAAACATCTAAAGGGCCAAGGTAAGTTGAACAAGAGGCTTGCGAAGTGGCTGGAGTTCATAGAGACCTTTCCATATGTGGTACAATACAAACAAGGTGAGCTGAATGTAGTTGTTGATGCACTTTCAAGAAGGTACACTCTAATTACGACTTTAAGCTCTAATTACAGGGGTTTGAGTACATTAGAGATTTGTACGCTTTGGATTCTGATTTTGGCCATGTGTTTAATGCTTGTGAGCATGCTACATTCCAAAGATTTTATACACATGATGGCTATCCGTTTAGGGAGAACAAGTTATATGTGCCTAAATGTTCTATGCGTGAAGTCCTTATGCGTGTATCACATTATGGGAGTTTGATGGGTCATTTTGGGGTTCAAAAGACATATGACAAACTTTGCGAACATTTTTATTTGCCCAACATGAGAAAAGATGTTGAGAAAATTTGTTTCAATTGTGCCGCATGTAAACAAGCGAAATCTAAGACTCACCATATGGTTTGTCTACACCTTTGCCTGTGCCTAAGCATCCGTAGACTAACATATCTATAGATTTTGTTTTATAGGGTTGCCTAGGATGAAAAAGGGTAGGGATAGTAGATTGGTTTAGTAAGATGACACATTTCGTTGCATGCCATAAAACTGATGATGCTATAAATATTACTGTGTTGTTTTTTAAGGATGTTGTGCGTTTGCATGGTGTTCCTAAGATTGTTATTTCTGACGGTGATGTGAAGTTTTTGAGCCATTTTTGGCATGTTCTTTGGGGTAAGCTAGTACTAAACTTTTGTTTTCTATTACTTGCCATCGTTAAACTGATGGGCAAACTAAAGTAGTGAATAGAACTTTAGGTTCTCTTCTGCCTGTTGTGGTTGGTAAAAATCTTAAAACATGGGAAAAATGTTTGACATTAGTTGAAATTTGTATATATAGGAGCATACATTCTACTACTGGTTATTTGCCTTTTGAGATTGTTTACGGTTTTAATCTATTAACACCTTTAGATTTGTGTTCTTTAGCTTTAAGTGAGTTAACTAGTGCAGATGGACAAAAGAAGGCAAATTTGATACGCAACATTCATGAGAAGGCAAGACAGCACATAGAGAAGCGAATGAAGCATATGCACAAAGAGCTAATCAACGGCGAAAGTTGATGCAATTTGAGCCTGGTGATTGTGTTTAGGTGCATTTCAGGAAAGAGAGATTTCCTAAGCAAAGGAAATCCAAGTTCTATCCTAGAGGCAATGGACCTGTCCAAGTCCTTGAAAAAAATAATGATAATGCCTACAAGATTGATTTGCCAGGTAAGTATCAAGTATCTGCAACATTTAATGTTGCTAATCTCTCTCCATTCGATAATGTAGGGGCTGATTCGAGGACGAATCCTTTTGAGGAGGGAGGAAATGATACAAGAAGCCATAAAGCAATGGAGATCAAGGTGCCATATGCCAAGACAAGCTTACTTTGCCAAGTGGACCTATTATAAGGCAACATGCAGCAAGGCTTAAATAAGCACTTCAAGGGTTTGTTCAAAGTCATATTACATCTCACCTTGATGACAAGGTCAAACTATCTATGGAGAATTCAAGTGGAGTAGACAAGTTTGTGATTCTTCTAGAGAGGGCGTATGGAGGGGCTAATACTTAGCCAAATTTTAAGACAATTTCAATTATTCTTATGGGCTTAATTTAATACATTGGGCTTGTTATTTATCCTTTATTATTAGGGCCAAAAGACTTGTTATGGACTGGATATTTATTTGTAAGCTTGCATTAGTTTATTTCACACCTCCATTAGGCCCATTCCCTCCCCTTAGGTTTATTTAAGTTATTTTGGTCTTATTTAAGTTAGTTTAGCCCAATCCTAAGTGGATTAGGATCAAATTGCGTTATTGGGCTATAACTCCTAAACTAGTTAGGATTAGGCTTGTTTTTAGCATTAAATGGGTTTTTAACCTATTCCTTTTAGGGTTAGGACGTGAGCAAGGGTATAACACCTTATTTTATCCTTGTAAACTCCAGATTATTTGATTAATAAAATTCAGAGATATTCTCTTCAAGAAAGGCGTGTTCTTCTTGTTATTACTTCAAGGATTGCATCACTTATCAAGGTAATTGCTTGTGACGTGTTCAATTCTTCTGTTTTCTTTGGGTTTGGGTCTCAAATTCGTAAAATTGGGGTTTGAACTAGCACGTTCTTAGAATAGAAAGATTGGGGATTTGATTCAATGGGATTCGGAGGTTTCAAGAACCTTGTTTTCTTAAGGTTTTTGTATCAGTAAGAAACTATCTATTCTGATTAGAATAGCACTTTGAATCCTCCAAAATGCCACAAACTTTACAGGTTTGATAAGTTAAAAGGAAAAACAAAGATTTTCGGTGTTGAACCGCACAAACTGAATAGTTTGATAAGTTCCAAAGATATGCAAGAATTTTAAACAAAACACTCATAGAAAAACCTCATATTTTGTAAATTCATCAATTCATGCTCTTACAAAGAGAATCAGCTTTATTTATATAGGAAAAAGGCTAAGACATAACATTAAGTTCTAATTTAATACAAATTGTAACTGCCCATTTAATGACAGCCCCACAACTTGTAACTCTTTATGAGAATTAAGAGACACTAAAACTCACACTTAAAATATTTAAAACCCTAATTTCGTGCATGTTGAATTAACAGAACATATGACCCAAGACCAAATTACTAAAGTTCAAAATAACATAAAATAACAGTACAAGATCCAAACACGCCATGATTTGAACATGTCATTGATTGAAACAATGTGGGTTGGATCATTGTCTTCATGATTTGAACATGTTTGAATTATGTTAATAGGCTTAAGCTCTTCTTGAATACATAGACCCTTGACATAATCTAGGTGAGCTTATTCCTTCCAGATGTCTTCAAGTAGGCAAGTTAATGCTTCTTTCCTTTTATCTTTAGCTCTTGTCATTGGTGCTCAATGAATAGTTATAGGATCTTGTTGCTTGATGTTACCTCCAACCTTTATCATCCCCTTGTTCATTCATATTATCTCCCAAGGAACAAATATTGAACTTTGATGATAAGAAACGTGTTGAAGAGATGGAAAAGCTCTCTGATTGGATTTGAGCTATAATAAAGAAGGCAAATAAGCAATAGAAAGCAAAAGAAGAAAAGTTCTGCAAACAACCCTTGTTTGGAACAGGTGATCCTTTTTGGCTCCATCTTAAGAAGAAATATTTTATTTGCAAAAGGAAAAACAAATTGATGCATAGAGCTAATGGTCCATTTACAGTGCTTAAGAGAATTGGAAGAATAGTAAGCTAGACTTGCCCGAGGATTATGGAGTTTCAGCTACATTTAACATTGGTGACCTTTCTCCCTATCTTAAGGATGACAAGATTAAAGATTTGAGGATAACATCTTTTGAAGAAGGGGAGAATGATGCGGAAGCATTCAGAATTGATCTAGTACATTGATTTAACAACAAAGCATTGATACTTGGATTTATGGGCTGAACGAGATGGTAGTTGAGTTTGAGCTGAATATGGGCTACAAGCATATTTCTATTATTATAATTTTAATAAGGATAATAACTAGGAAAAAGGTTGGAAATTACTTTTGCTTGCCAAGTAAGTACTATTAGTTTCCTAGTTAAATTAGGTGGAATTGCTTTATTTGTTTCCTAGTCAAATTAGGCAAATTCATTTTCTTTATTTCCTTATCAAATTAGGCAGTCTTTACTTCCTAATCAAATTAGCCAGATATTTTAGATGAATTTTAGTAGGATCTTAGTTCTTTTTCGAAATCAAAAAAACAGGAAGCTCAAGACATCTATATATAGGGATCATTATAATTGATAAAGTAGAATTTGGGCGATAAAGTTCAAGTTGAGAGTTTTCTCACAAGCACTTGTTTATGTTTTTAGTTTCTTTGCCTTGCGACATTAAGAATGATCCTTAGGTTAACCTCTTTGGTGCAGCAGCTTTAGAGGGGCTGAACTCAACTTCTTTTCCATCTTTCTTCTATTTCATTAAACTTTTATAACAAAATTCAATTAAGCTTAATCCTAAACAAACAAAATTCCATTCACATTTATTTTCTCGAGCAACAAAATGTATCTAGAGGTATCAGAGTTATGTTTTGAAACTTCCTTAATCATCAAACGATTATGGTCTTTTACATCTTGAATCAGGTTTATGATTTGCAATATAGCCAATGATGAAGCATTAAAGAAGTTAATAAAAAAAGCCATGGTTGAGCAGATATTAGAACTAAGTCTCTTAGAAAATGCATAGAACTAGGAAAAGAATTCACCAACTAAAGATTATTAAAGGCATGGTTAGTCTAGTTATTCAGTATAAGTGAGGAAAGAGCGAAGCTGAGTTTGGAGAGTTGGAGAATTCAAGCAATACTAGAACCAATTTTGTTGGAACCCCAATAACTGATTTTGATGATGATTGTGGGCTTAAATTTGAACTTTGATGGGAGTTTAGACCCTGAAGATTTCCTTGAGTGGCTGAGGGAAATTGAAAAGATCTTTAAGTACAAAGATTTGATGACAAAAATTTCAAGGTGGAACTTCTCAAACTGACTAAGTTTTCAGGTGTTTGGTATATGAATCTAAAGGATAAATGTAGAAAAGTCATGGTAAATACTTAAAAAAACATATGAGGTGAAAGTTTCTTCCCTGAGAATATGAGCAAGATCTCCATATACTTCTCACCAATTACAAACGAAAGAACCTGATCATGGAAGAGTGTATATGAAAATTTGAGAAATTGGCCTTACTTTGTGACATTGAGGAGAAGGAGAGATGATGTACTAAACCTTTTGATTACTAATCAAGTGAAGGTTTCGACTTATAGCACTTTTGAAGAGGAGTGTAACTTTGCTTTTAAGTTTGAAAAACAAGAAAGAGCTCTATTAGTAAAAACAATTGTTAAAGGCTATACAAACTTCTAAAGCAAATTTGTGACTAGTGCAAGTAGCACCAGTGCAAAAGAAAAGGTGGATTTGAGTTCATAAGGGGCTAATTTTCGTAAGAAGAAAGAGCATGACGACAAAGAAAAGGTGAATGTCCAGACTCAACCGTAAGCAAAGATCAAATGTAAGTGATTCAAGTGCCAAGGGTTTAGCCATTATCAACATGAGTGGACTACCAAAAAAATCTTAATGATTCAAGAGACATAAGAGGTTGAGGAAGAAATATCAATGGAACTCCATGCATCCCTATAAGAAGATCACACCGAGAATAAAATTGTCAAAGATTTGGAAGGGGAAGCCTATGGGGAAGCAAAGTCTATGATGATTAGATGTATCCTAAATGATGAAAGTGTCCCCTTAGATGTAAGACATCGTGAGCAACATTTCCATACTTGATGAATAGTTAATGGTAAAATTTGTAATTTAATTATAGATAGTGGAAGTTTCGCTAATGTTGCCTCAGCTTATTTGGTAAGGAAACTGAGTCGACTAAGAAGCACCATAGATTGTACTCCTTAAGATGATTAAATGAGGGGAAACTATGTAACCTTATTACTAAAAAATTAACTACAATTTAAAGGTAACTAAATATGTTGTGGTGGCATTTTTGATTGGAAACAAGTACATATCCTTCTTAGGTGACCATGGTAGTATGATATGACGCTAAATTATGATGGATGTAGAAACTCATATTCTGTCAAGAAGGATATGAAACAAATTACTGTGTTGTCATCACCATCTTCTAAAATTGGCAATGTAGAAGAAAGCAAATAAAGCAAGGAGTTATTAGTTGTTAATAGAATTGAATTTCTAAGGGATCTGCAAAAATGTAAAGAGAATTTTGTGTTGGTTTTTTAGGAAGCTAATGGGATGGAGGCAATACAAATTCATCCAAGTTTGCAACAGCTATTGGATGAATGTTCAAATGTGAACTCAAGTCTTTTGGGATTTGAAACCTAGAAAGAATTTTTTGATAAATATCCATATTTTTTGTCCAGATATGAAGAATATAAGAAAGGAGCAGTGGACAACTTTTTTCTTAAAGATGGTTTTATATTGAACGGAAGTAAATTGTGTGTTTCCAAGTGTTTCATTCATGAGTTATTGGTCAGGAAAGTGCACATAAGAGGATTGGTAGGTTAATTGGGCTTATAAGTGCTTCAAAATCACTTTTATTGGCCTCTCATGCAAGCTAATGATCAAGCTCTAGTTAAAACCAAAGCAATGTTAGACACATTTAGAGCCTTAATTACATAAACTATGAAGCTTGTTCATGTGAATTGGACATGAAATCTAGAAGAGATGAACATGTTATGTGCTTAAATAAGGGTTGATATAAAAGAGATGTTGGGCTGAACAAGTTTTAGGCGATTTGTCTTAATTGAGGATTCTATTTTATGTTATTTGGGGCCATTATCTCACTATAATAATTATTAGGTTCCTTTTTGTGATAGAAATAATAAGTTTTGCCTTTGTTAGCCAAGTATTGGCTTGGTTTTATGTTATTAAGGGTGCTAATATGAAACACACCCAAAAGAAAATTGAATAGAGAGATTATCTTGGTGTGCAATAACAACTTGAGAGGTTTTCTCCTTCCTTGGTTTTGACCTAGGACTGAACTTATCAAGAACAAACATTCTTGTGGCGTTCTAATCTGACTTAACACACTAATCTTTGATCTGTTAGTGTATAACACCAATCCTATTTTGTTTTCCTTTGGTTCTTGTTCAATTAGGTCATTAGGTTTCGAATGTGTCTAATTCAAGTGAATTGATCAGAGTAATTCCTTTGGTGGTTGGGTTTCAATAAATCCTGATTGCATTTGCATCAATTTTGGTATCAGAGCATGACACTTGAATCAAGTTGGATCCACCTACCGGTCATTGATTTTCGTTCTTGTTCTTGTTTTTTGTTATTGATCCTATTATTTCTAAGTCTTGTTTCCCTTTATTTGCGATTCTTTATCGTCCTTCATCATTCTTTTTTTTTATTGTCTTTGTTATTTGGAATATTATTTGATTGAGTTTATTGGAAAAAGAAAAAAGAAAGAAGAAGAGGTGGCTTGTGGCTGCATAAGTTAAGAAAATTAAGGATTTCCAAATCAAACTTTATAAATAAAGAAATAAATTTGGATGAATTTTTTCCAGAAATTCAAAGATTCATGTTTTACTTTGTGTCTCAATTCTGCCCAAATTTTCTTTTTCAAGAATTAAGCCTTCTTTGAGTGTTTCAACTTCTTTCCTATAAAAACCTATTCCAAAGTGATTATAATCACTCCATAGCATGTCATTGTCCTCAATTCTTATTTTTTTTCATCGTACCCTTTCAATATTTTGTTCTTCATTAACCCAAAAGAAGGTGAAGTCGTGTAAATTAATAGCCCATTTCAGAGCTAAGATTTAGGGAGTTGAGAGTAAAAAAAGGCAAAAGGGTAAGATTATTATTATAAAAGCCTAATTGATTGTAAACATAGGATTTGAGTGCATATATGGTAACTATAAAAACGTGAGTGAGGGAATGTGGTGAGGCTTTCTTTCCTTTCTTACTTTGACAAATTTCACAACAAAGGCCTCTAAGGACAAAGACATTTCTAAACGAGCAACTAGTGGGGTGGATGAGGAAGAATCAATCAATGTTGATATGTCTTTTGTTTTAAGGGCCATGCAATAACAATTTAACTAAGTGAATGTCAGGTTTGATAGCCTAATAGAACAACTAAAAGCCCAAGAAGTAGAAATTACTGAATTGCATGAAACTCAAAATCAAAGAGATTTTATTAATTAGAGGCATGGACAACAACCATTTAATGATGCTTATGAGGATAATGGTGATGTTTTTTCATATTTAGAAGAGGAGCAACCTATTGATTATGAGTTTGGGTGAGGAGGTAGTGGTGGTCGAGGTGTAGAGGTTTTAGGAGGGATTATCAAGGTCTTAATAACATTGATTCTGATCTTAGGAGCATCAAAACAAAAATTCTACCATTCTAAGGAAAAAATGGTCTAGAGGCTTATTTTGAGTGGAAGAAGAAAGTAGAATTGGTTTTTGACTACCACGATTACTCCAAAGAGAAGAAGGTGAAATTAGATGCTATTGATTCACTAATTATGCCATACTTTGGTGTTACATAAACTTATACAAGTTTAGAGGCAAAATTGAAAATGTCCAATAATGACTTTGGAGGAAATGAAAATGGTCATGAGGCAAAGATTTGGTCCTTCAAATTATTATAAGGATTTGTATCAAAAGTTGCATGGGCTTACTCAAGGGTCCAAATCAGTAGAAGAGTATCATAAGAAAATAGAGATTGTCAATGATATAAGCAAATGTAGAGGAGGACTGAGAGGCAACCATGGCTAGATATTTACAAGGGTTAATAGGGAAATAGCTAATGTAGTGGAGTTGTAGTATTATGTGGAGCTAGAGGATATGATTCACTTGGCAACTAAGGTTGAAAGGCAACTCAAGCAAAGAGGTTCTTCACGGATTGTACTCAATTGGAGTTCCTCATCTTGGAAATCAAATTGCAATAAAGATAGGATAAAATTATTTCTAAAATGAGTGCAACTCAAATTCTAAAGATGTGTAGAGTAACAGAGCAAAGTCAAAGCGAAGGATTACAATGTTTGAAATAGCAGTATTAAATGCTTTAAATGTTTATGGAGAAAACATATGGCATCGCAATGTCCTAAGAAGTGCATAATGATACTTAGAGGAGATGGTAGCTAAGAATCAGAAAGTGAGCTCGAAGAAGAACAAGTCCATTCTCAGGTAATTGGAGAAAGTGAAGGAGAAGATGATACTATTGATGGAGATATGCTTATAACTAGATGTATTGTGAACATACAAGTGAAGGAGGATGAAGCTCAATGTTAGAACATCTTCCATATGTGTGGTCATATCAAAGAGAAGGTATGTAGCTTAATTATTAATGGGGACAGTTGTACAAATGTAGCTAGGCACTATGTTAGTATCAAAGTTGAACTTATCCACTATATAACACACTAGCTATATAAGTTAGAATGGTTAAATGATTGTGAGGTAAGAGTTAGTAGGTAGGCATTAATTTCCTTTTCTATCGGGACATACAAGGATGAAATTTTGTGTGATGTTGTACCCATGCATGGTAGTCATATGTTGTTGGGATCATGACAGTATGATAAGAGGGTTTCATATGACAAGTTTAGGAATAAATACTTGTCTACATTTAATAATAGACCTATGACTCTTACACCACTGTCACCAAGGCAAGCTTTTGAAGATCAACTACAAATTCAAAGAGATCTTAAGAGAATATAAGAGGAGAGAAAATTTGAGAGAAAACAAAATAGTTTTAAAACATAAAGAGAGAAAAGGAAAAGTTGGAAGGAGAGAGGATAAAGAGAGAGGAGTAGAAGTTGAATAGAGTGAAAAGAAAGAACAATTGGAAAAGAAAAAGAGTTTGTTTGCAAAAATAAGAGATGTGAAGTAGGCCTTTTATCCCCAACAGCCCATGTTTGTACTCATGTACTTGATGAGCATACTGAACATTTGTGTGCTATTTTAAGTGATTTGCATGTTGAACGGTTGTTCTTTTTACATAAATCAAATTATGTTTCTTTGATATATTGTTAGTGCAAAGGGAATGCAGGTTAGTGAGGAAAAGGACAAGGAAATTAAAGATGCCTAAACTGAAATCACTAACTAAATTGCAAAGTTTTGATGGTTTAGTGAGTTTTTCAAGGTGATTTATCAAAGACTTCATCACTATAATTGCTCCATTGACTACGTGATGAAGAAATGCATTAGGTTTAAGTGGGAAAATAGCAAAATGAGGCATTTTCCTTCATTAAGAAAAACTATGGAGGAAATCAGCTTGCATCAACACCCATCGATCTATGTTTTCCTAAGGAAGAAGGAGGATTAGGCATAAACTTCATTAGAATTACAAATAAGGAACTGATTGCTAAGATGATTTGGAGTATTTTTACAAATAAGGAAGCAATTTAAGTCAAATGGATCCATATGCACTTCTTGAGAGGGGTAAGTTTTCAAAAGGAGAAACCAAATACTAACTCCTCATAAATAGTACATCTTATCAACTTAAGAGCTAGCTTATGCAAAGTGATGAAGGTGGTGGAAACCTAGCTAAAGACATGCAAAGGATGGTGCAATCTGGTTCATCGTATTTTGATGATCCATTACACATTTGTGGAGGTCCAATAACTCAGGCTAATGCTAAAATAATGAAGGAAGCTCTTAATGGACTGATTGAAGATGTTTGGGCTAAACAAGCAACAATAGAAACTGAATTGTGCTTGGTGAGATCATTCAGCCCTATCAACTTAATGGTGTCATAATGTAAGAGTTAATGTGTCTTAAAGAAGAGTCTTTATGTAGGAGTTATTGTGTCTTAAAGAAGAGTGATTATGTCTAAATTTATGACGCTCTTAATGATGTCATAATGTAGGAGTTAATGTGTCTTAAAGAAGAGTCTTTATGTAGGAGTTATTGAGTCTTAAAGAAGTGTCATTATTTAGGAGTTATTAGACTTAAGGAAGGAATTAAAGGTGTTGCCAAGTTGGAATGAGAGGTCGGCTGTGTGTTTGTCCATTCCATTAGCTTAGCTTTCATTTCCTATTTAAGGTTGTCTAAGTTTCACTTGGGAAGAAGCTAGAGTTTTTTAATCAAAAAATTAGAAAGCATTTGCTTTGAGTTTGCAATAGTTTGATACATGTTCTATTGGTTTCCAAAACTAATTAATCCGGTTTGATTTTTTTTCCTAAAACAATTCTCATTCCTATCCAAATCTGCATTATTCTCAGCTTCTGCCAATTCTGACCTTCAACCACTGTTTTAATCATATCTTCTTCATTTCTCAACTCACTCGTTTCAAACAAAAAATTAAATCTAACACACCAATATACAACTTTATCGTTTATCTCAGGCTCCAATTCTGCCAATAACCTGTCCAAATTTCACCATTTCTGCAATAGCTTCCATTTCAACGCCCAGCCAGACCATCTGCCACTAAAAATAGTATAACTCTCAAACCACTCATCTAGATCAAAAGCACCACACCTTTCCAGAAACTAGACACACATACCTACAACTTTCATTCATATAAACCCGTCCCAAAGTCAGAACCTCTTTGGTGTCTCTGAGACATAATATTTACCAAATTGCTCCAAACTTTACCAAACCTTTCTAGGGCCCATTTGGCGTTGTTTCACATTGAATATGCCATTAGCTGGTAACAAAGCCATATTCCAACCACTAAAAAACATTCTAACCATGTCAAAACAACCTGAAAATACCCAACTATCACAAGATGAACTTCTCCAACAACTTGAATCATTGAGATTGGAGAATGAGATGCTAAAAACTCGTCAAAGAACCTTTGAGAGTATGGAGCCACGGAGAGGGAGTGGCAGCAGCCCTACGCCAACCTTCTCAAACATTGAAAATCAAGAAGATGATGACACCCATGATGAGAAAGATCCTGGTGATCAAAGGAGATCAGTTCCACAATGGAGAAACTTAATTATGGCACAGGTCAAGGAGATTTTAGAAATCAACCACCACTACCACCACCGGTCCATCAACCACCTCTACCACCACCGGTCCATCAACCACCTCCTAGAGATGATTTCGGTGCATTGAAAATTAAATTTCCATGGTAAGATGGACACGGATGTTTTTCGTGATTGAATTTACACTATTGATAGAATTTTGAGTGTAATGAAGTGACGGAAGAGAAGAAAATGAGACTAGTGGCCATGAAATTGAAAGGCTATGCCTCACTTTGGTGGGATAATTTACAAAAGAGGAGGGATCGAGATGGGAAAAGAAGAATATCCACTTGGGGCCGAATAAAAGAAGAGATGGAAGAAGTTTTTATGTCATAACACTATAGGCAAAAACTTCTTGATAAGATGATGAGTTTAATACAAGGGAATAAATCGGTTACAGAATACACCGTAGAGTTTAAGCAATATATGTTATAGTGTGATTTGCAGGAGGATGATGACATAATTAATGCTAGATACTTCAGAGGACTCAAAACCAAACTCAAAGACATGGTGGTGTTATATCCATATGTAAGTTTCTTTGAACTTAAAAGATTGGCCTTTAGATGTGAGACTAGCTTGAGACATACTCAAACCAAAAGATTCATGCCGAAATCTGCTTACATACCAACCAAATCGAGCCCTCAACCCAGCAGCCCCACTCCACTAAAAACTAGCCCCTTCACTCCCTAACAATCAAACAATTCACCAAACACTACACATACACCGAGACATCCATATATCCCCACAAACAACACACCAAAATCCAAGCTAAAATGTTTCAAATGCTATGATTATAGACACTTCCACGCCGAATGCCCTAATAGAAAAATCATGACCATTGAAGAAATTCATGAAATTGATGTTGATGTTGAAAATGAAAATGCTTGCTTTATTGAAAATGAGTCTCAGCCCAATGATGTGAGTGATGGTAATGATGACACTGTTGTTTGTACTGGTAATCACCTTGACGGAGAAATGCTTATTTTAATGAGACTTTTGAGTAGTGAAAAATGTGAAGAAGATTGGAAAAGAAAATCATTATTTCATACTAGATGCATGTCAATGGTAAATTGTATGAAGTAGTGATAGATAGTGGTGCAGTGAGAATGTTGTATCAAATGAAATGGTTGAAAAATTAAACCTTAAAACCGAGCTACTTCCCAATCCCTACAAATTCAGTTAGCTTAATTCTAAACATGAGGTGAGAGTGAACCAAAGGTGTTTAATTCCTTTTGCAATTGAGAAGTATGTTGATAAGATATTTAACACTTTTCTTGGAAATAGAAACTCATCTCTTATTAAATGATTAGGCTATACCTGTATCACTTGTCAACTCAGTCTATAGCATATCATATTGTAGATTATCATATTACAGTATCTCCTATAGATATTTTTTCACTCTCCCTTTTTCTTTTCTCTCGCTGCACAGACATTTTAACACAAATATGTTGTCAAGTTTTATAAGTCCAATCTAAATCCTATGCCTTCTGTTACTTTGAGCAAGTTGCTGTGATTAGTATTATTTTATTTTATTTTGATTATTAAGTATTTATTATTATCATCATTAGTATTACTATTTATTTGTTTTTATGCATTTTATTTATTTATTTATTTATTTCATTTTTATTTATTTACTCTTTTAACCTGTATTGCTTATTTGTATTTGTTTGTATTATTACTATACTACTTTTTTTCTTCATGTCATAATCACATGTGGGTGTACCAGAAACAACATCTCTACTTTATAGGAGTAAGGTTGCGTATTATTAGACTTCCCTAGACCCACTTTGTTGTGAGATTTCAGATTGGGTGATTATGATGATGATGAAGTATGTTGATGAAGTTTGGTGTCATGTAATCCCAATGACGACTTGTCATTTATTATTGGTGTAACATCCCGTTACCTTTGGGAGGTTAGAATAGTAAATATGAGTGATTAACGAGTGTTTAGAAATGCATTTTTCATGCTTATGTATAATATGACATATATAGACATATGAATAGTGAAGGTTTTGCACATGAAAATAATTGTACATGCATTCATGAATGATTCCTGGTATATTTGGACTGAGTTGTGATTTTTAGGAAAATTGTGAATTTAGAATTTATTTTTTTAAAAAATTTTATTGACTAGTGGAATTATTCTATTTGTGAATTTAGGTAAATTTAGGGTCTATTTTGGAATTTATAAAGTATTATAGAAAATAGGAAAAAGAAGAGAAGAAACTAAATGAAGATTTGGAGATAGTTGGATTGTAAAGATGAGAGTTAAAAGGAGTTAGTTTCAAAAGAAACTAAGTTAGAACTTAGACCTTAGGAAAAGTGACAAGTGTAAAGTTTGCCTTTATTATTTGTCAGAAGTAAGTTTGAGTAATCCGAGAGTTAAAAAGGGGATTTGTTCTTTTCCTAAGTTCTTTCCTTGTTATCATCTTCTCCGAATTTCATCCCATACACAGAGTTTTCCATTAAACTCTTTCTGAGAGTTAACTTTGATTTTTCATATCCCTCACCACTTCCTCTACTACTAAGTGTTTCTTCTGTCTTAAGAAAAACTAGAAGTTGGTTGGTGTTCACAGGGGTTTATGTAAATTTTGTATGGAGTTAGGGCTTGAAGATAGTTGAAGCTTTTGGAGTCTTCAACAAGTAAGTAGTTAATAAAATTATTAGAGTTGTGGATTTTTGAAATAAATTGATGAATTTTTGGTCAGTGCATGATCATAGCATTTACACTTATTATATTCTTGAATACTGTGTTAAGGGGGATAAAATTGGGGATATGGTGATATTTAGGTTTCGATGGATTATTAGTGACCAGGTGTTGTGGAAATTGTTCTTGGAGTTGAAATAGCAATGAAATGATGTATAGGATTAGGGTAAAGAGTTAGATATGGAAAGGTGATATCCTCTGTTTCTTCACTGAGCATGTATGAATATATAGGTTTTTATACGAGAGTTGATGAAGACCTAGAGATGTTCAAGAAAATGGTTTTTGAGTTGAGGAGTATAGATAGTATCGTCTGTGATGACGTCACATAGTCTGTGATGACGTCATTTTTTCTTAAGTTGACTTTGCTTCGTCTTAAGTTGACTCAGGTTTAGTCTATCTTTTGCTTAGTCTATCTTCTGAGACTATCTTCTGTTTAGATTATCTTCCGGGTCTATCTTCTGTTTAGTCTATCTTCTGGGTCTATCTTCTGTTTAGACTATCTTCTGGGTCTATCTTCTGCTTAGTCTATCTTTTGAGTCTATCTTCTGTTTAGTCTATCTTCTGGGTCTATCTTCTGCTTAGTCTATCTTCTGCTTCTTCTACTTTCTGCTTAGTCTACTTTCTGCTTCGTCTACTTTTTACTTATATGACCATAACTTCTTCTCTAGATCTCCAAATGATCTA